>VWZK01000993.1:3724-99945 GCA_013396935.1 Baryphthengus martii
CCGGCTCCGCCCGCGGCCCCGGCGGCTTCTCCGCTTGGGTCGGTCCTTGCCCCGAGGGGCTGCCCGACAAGCGTCGGCCGAGTCCGCGAGGGATTCCGTGCCTTGGAGGGGGAACGGAGAAAATGGTGCCTTCTCCGAAATTGACGGGGATGAGGAGCTGCGGGGGAAGGCGGGAGCCCGGCACTCCTCTCGGTGTGCGACCTTCCTGCCCGCCCGCGGCCCCCAGTGTCTGCGGGGTGGGTAAGGTGGCGCAGACTGGGAGGGGTGCAACAATCTGGGCCCTTAGGGGAAGGTGGAAACATCTCAACAGGATAACACCTGTTCTGCCAGGCAGACAGATAATGGCTTAAATTTTTCTGATAGGTGAAAAACACACCACGGAAAGGTTATGAGTGCATTAAATTCAGCTTGCAAATCATCAACTATATCACGCTTCTTAATATGGGGCGTAAAATAAAAGTTATCTGCAAGGAAGGATGAAACGGACTGTCATCTTTTTTTCACCTACGTGGTCTAATCACGCATAACGCCTTACAAATAACTACATTTTACCTCTCAGCCTTCCACTACACCCCATCTCCTCTCCAAAGCAGCCTTCTCACTCATTTTTAAGCCAAATTGCTGCATTTGCTGCCTTCCCGGCCCTGGCTCTCCTGCTTCGCCTTGCCCTACTGTGCCCGGGCTCCTTTCCCTGCCGGGGGGCTGTAGGCTCAGCGGTGACCCACATCTGCTGCCCTCGTACCAGAGCTTGGCTCGCTGGGTTTCTGGCTCTGTGTGACAAGGACGCCTGACCCCGTGATTCATAGGGGGAGGCTGGCTGCCAGCGGTGCAGAAGCGCGTGGGTGTTTCTGGAGGTACACACGTGCTCAGCTCGCCTGCTGTCGGCTTCATCGTCTCAGCTATTTGGTGCATCCTGACGGCGGTGAGAGTGTTTGGGGACATAAACAAACTAGGGCAAAATAATATCGTGAGAAAATGATGGGGACGGGTTGCTGAAAAGGAAGATGTGGCTGAGACTGTGGACACATATGAGGCCTGATAGGGAGCTCTGTGATAAAAGGCATTACGCACATGCACAGTTTGAGCACAGCCAACGCACAAGAGCCTGGTTCCAGGTGCATTTCCTCCAGTCTCTGACTTGTACACCACGATACGTTCTTTCTGTGGCTGTATAGCTCCTCTGTGCCTCTTAGCTCTCTTTTCCCTTTATCTCATTCCCCACCCTGTGAAGATTTACTCTGAAGGTGAGAAGGAGCCATCATCCTTCTTGCCCTGTTCAGCCCCCAAGGCTTCTCTGCTTGTTGCAAGTTCTGTCCTGCTGAGTCCCCAGGCCCCAGGGGGAGGACACACTCACTGAAGCACTGGTCAGTGCAACTAATGCATGCGACAGGAGATGTCCCTAGTCTATATAGTACATCAGTATTGCAAACTGTAATAGTTTCATCTAAATTAATGTGGAAGCTTTTAATGACAAAGGAGGCCTCTCTCAGTTTGGTGGCATCTGGACTGATGGATTTATGTTCCCTCCACAGTCAGGTTGCACCGACCATTTGGGCAGTGCACAGAAGCTGGCAGGGGTGAGATTGGCAGGGGCTGAGCAGGCAGATGGATACGGCAGCACTGTGAAGAGCAGAGGACGCAGCCTGGGATTGTGAGTGCACGCGTTAGCTTATATATCTCTGACACTAATTGGTTGTGGAAGTAGATAACTTGTGCTGCTGCTGGACTGTCCTCTGGATTAGTGCAGTCACTGCTCCATGGAGATGGACAAGAGACTGTTCATGCACAAAGGACTGTTCCACGTGATTTTCAGGCAGGTTTGGATGTCAAGGCTCTCTAAGTGGTGGTGTTGTGTCGGGACACAGAATGGGTCTAAGAAATGGGCCTTTTGGCAGATTCCCGAGCCCCGGAGCCATACCACGCACACCGGCAGGTCCTGGCGAATGTTGTTTCATTAGGCAAGGAGAAGGATCTGCTCTTTCCCACCAAGCCACAATGTTTGTTTTTCCCATAAACCCAGGAGCACTGCCTCTCAAGTGTGAGTCATTAGTATGTAACAGACATAAAAGCTCAGTCCACCTAATAAGGAGGATAAAGACAACCCTCTCAAGGCCACGGCCACCCAAACTCACCTGATATTCTGCACCTAATGGGTCATGGACATCTCAGCTGGAGATGACACAGCCGAACAGTCTTCCTCTGCCTCGCAGCTCCTGCAAACATGAACAAACTTACTCTCGGTACTGCAAAGCCAGGGTAGCTGGCAGGCACTTTTTTCTAAGGCAGGTGTGGCTCTTTCTGTGGTGGCAATGCGGTCTATGAACACCTCAGAAAATGCGACTGAGAAATGCCAAACTCAGCAGGCGCCAGGCAGAGGACGGGTAGGGAGGAGAGGTGAGGCTGAGTGCTCTGCAGAGAGGGACCTGTGGGCAAGACAAAGGGCAGTGTGCTCTGCCCTGTGACATAGATACAGCCGTTGTGTGCTTTGCTTCCTCGGCCACTGGCTGGTGGCCTATACTACTGGGTGCATAGGGTAAACCAGGTGAGTATGGGATAGGGCCAGTCCTCCCTCCCTGGGCGAGCCGGAACCGGGCCTGGAACGCCGCTCTGCCCAGCTCTTGCTGCCAGCTCACAGCCTTACCATGCTCCATCTTAAAACCAGCTTTTTACCCCATTCTTCTCCTACTGAGAAGCTATTTGAGACCATTACTCCGTTCACAGTGCGAGCCCTCCTCCCCATTTCATAGCCAACTTATGCCCATCTGCTCTACCACAAAGCGCCATCTATAAATGTGAATCACTCGCCCCTGGTTCTCAGTCTCCCCCTCTGCCCACGTTATACTCCAAACGTATTTACAGAGTGGAATCAGATCCCTTCTTGCTGTTCATTTTGCCAAGCTCAGCAAGACATACTTTCTTATCTCCTCTTTTCTTTCCCTCTGATTACCCAGATGGCACGTCTCTGTACCTGTTCCAACATGAATTCAGGCTTGCTGAACACCGATAACTTCAATAATGCCCTAAAATCTCAGTGGAATTTTACCCAGTGCCCTGTAGATATGTCCTTATTGTTCCTGGAAATAAGTGACTTGCTAAATGCAAGACTGCATTTACCTTATTAAAAACTACATCAGTCATGTGGCTTTTCTTCTTCTGTTGTTCATAGCAGATTTTTTTTTTTTTTTCATTTACAGCAGAAATTTTATCAGTCTCTCAGTGCATGCCCCTGCCTTTTATGCTGTTACATTCCATCCCATGTTTGTTATTAGGGCATAACAATCGTATAATTTTCCCTGTAGGATTTTTTCTCTATTGAAAATGTCTCCCAACTTTGTCATTAGCAAATTTCATTACCCTACTTGTCACTTTTTGTGTCAAGCTAACTAATGAAATTATTCACTAAGACCGATTCCTCCGGTCCTATAATTTTTCCATCAGCCCCATCAGCAGTTTTCACTCTCAATACTATTCCTCCAATATTTTATAGTGTTTATGTTAAACCTCATCTTCTTGAGTTTAACTAATGATTATCTAGGTAATACTAAATCAAATGCTTTACCAAAGTCCAGGCTGATAAGATTTATTAGTTTTCCTTTGTCCGCAAATGCGAATATCTTATCAAAGAAAGATACTGGGTTAGTCACATATAGCATGCGTAGCACTAACATTTTAACCCATTTCCTGCTTCCCTCCATGCCTTCTGTTACTCACAGCTAACATTTGCTCTAAAAAGCCTATAGATCTCAGTGACACAGATTATTCAGTCTTGGGAAGTGAAGGGTAAAGAGCTCTTGAGTTTCATGACTGTGTTGCATGAGGTAATTTCCATCTCCAGGCCCTTTAGCCCATTAAGTGTGCGGCCTCTGCTCTCCGGGGTTATATTTTCTTCCTTGTGGAAACTGAAGCAATAGATTCCTTTAGATTGTAGGTATTTGCCCTGCTGTTATTGTTGGTGATGCTTTCCTCTGTGATCATGCAGTTAAAACCATTCTGTTCTTGTTTGCCTTCGCTGTGCAGGTCTGATTTGTTTTGGTTTTGAGCTGTGCCTTTAATTTTGGATGTTGAAGGATCGTTTTCTCTGACTATCACTCCCTTCTTTTTTTTTTTTCACTAGGCTTTCTGCATATTCCCAAGATGTCCTGCGCTGTCTGCGTCACAGTTCACATCTTGTGTGGGCATATGGAGCTCTGGGTAATATTCTGCCTTCTTTTGTCTGATCTCTTTGGAGAGAAGTAAGATTCAGGGAGCCTTTTATGTCTTGTGACTGCTTGTGAGCAGAGCAGACTACGAATTTTGCACTCCCTGAGGTGGTGACCAGACAACTCCTTGGTGTCTCTAGGAACACAGGCTTCAGAGTTTAGGGAAAGAGGAACTGAAAATTAATTTTTTTATTTTTTTTTTTACAAACCTTGTGGGCTGATGTCAGCAGGACTCGAACATTTAGTTTTCTCCCTTTCGGAGCCATGGGTAGAGTAAAGGTTGGGATAGGTCTGAGTTTCGAAGAAGGGTTTCCAAGTTCAGCCTGGGTGTGTGAGGGGAGCCTGGCCAATGTGAGTGTTCACAGAAACTTCCCCTGGCTGAGGTCTGCAGACCATTAAAAACCTACCACGTCAACTGTACCCAAGCTGCAAACACCACACCTGACCCTCCCCTTACGCTAGACAGCCTGGGAGGCGGCATTAGCATTAAAATTACTCAGACATCACGGGCCTCTTCATTTTCCACTGGAAAATTCTTGCACATAAGCATTCGCTGATTATATAGCAGATGGAAGATTTGCATGGTTATAAGTGTATATACAAGACCACAAAGTTGTTGTATGCTTAATTACTTTTAATTATAGGTATTAAATAATAGCCATTTATACTGAGGTAGCATGTAATAGCTCAAAGCAGCTCTTTCAGGATGTTAGGCACAAATAAATAATGTCAGTTTATGTCTCTAAAATCTGACAGTCCAAATTTCTTACGACTTTACAGCTCCCACATGGACTTCTTGCAGTCTGCTTTTACTGACTCATGGATCTAAAAAACAAACCAACAGTGGGGTTTTTACTTCACTCATTTTATTTAGTTGAGTCCTCTGCTGCAGATTCGGATTGGATTATATAGGAAGAGTTGTTTTTTTCACACTTAAATTCATTCTCCAGAAAGGTACTTAGGAGAAAATGAAACTGGATTTTAACCCTATAGAAATCTACATAATTCCAATTAATTTAAGGAATTCAAGCAGAACAGACTGAGAGGCAATTGTAAACCATCTGTACTCTTTAGGGCTTTCTGTAATCCAATGGTGAAGGTTTTCAGAAGAAGCAGCAGGACTATATCAGAACTGAGAAATGCATTTGCTGGAAGAAAAACAGCACTGATAACTTAATTTTCTATAAAAGAGGTGTCAAAAGCAAGGCAACAGACCTACAAAGACATTCCAGAATCCAAATATACGTACTTTGTAGGCAGCACAGAGTGCAACAAGAATGAAGGGTGTCATTTGGAAGCTCTGAAGTGGATACAGTGTTAGTGTGCCAAAATTCCCAAGCGCTTTGACTAGGTTTCCAAACCGATCTTCTTATCGTGATACACCTGGAAATGGCATTTGACTGAGATGACAAGCAGCTAAACATGATAATGGGGATGGATCTACAGCAGATGGAGAGATACACATGTTGCCATAGAAACCATGCAGGAAAAGTGTGTAGGAGTAAAGCATGGCACAAAAAAACCTTCCAGGAGAAGGGGCTAGTGACTGACAAACTGAATTCACTTAGCAGCTCTTACGGTTAGTTGGGACACTAATATAAACACACTAGCTTTTCAGGAAATTGAGAATCATGGAGGAAAGGAGTCCTAATGGTGACTTGCAGAACAGATGAAGGCAGCAGTGCCACATTGTGCCATGGGGTAGGGTAGAAAAAGTCTCTAGAGAAAAGCTGGGGATGGCCACGAGATGCCTGGGAAGCCCCTCAAGCACAACCACAGCACGTGCTCCTCTTGCGCCTGCTGAGCACACTCTGGACCCAGGCTGGTGGGAAGGGGATGCGCTTTCCTTGGCCTCCTCTCCTCCTGCAGTGCATCCTTATGTGCGTGGGAGGTGACCCAGCTCAGCTCACTCGGTGCCTGCTCACTTTTCACATGCAGAGAGCCTGTTAAGTGGTTCCACAAGGCTACAGGGCTGACTCCTCAGTGCATTTACAGAAGTCAGCCCTAAGCAGACAACTGAGTGTTTCTGAATTCTGCACACAAAGAGCATGAGCTGGGGGGCTACCTGAAGGAAGTTTCTGTTTCGCGGCAGAAAAGATCCCCTTGAACTCGGGGAGCAGAATCACCCAGGGGCTGCTGAGGCAAGGCAGGAGGCGAGCGCTCCCACAGCGCAGAGGAACCAGACAGAGGTGAAGGGCTCCAGCCACCTCCGCTTGCGCTAGAACAGCCCACACCCTGCCCCAGTGGGGGGTGAGGCGATACCCTGAGCTCTCTGCCTGCTCATCAGTTGGAGAAAAAAGGGCAGAGAGGCATCCCCACGGGACTTGGGCAAGCAGAGGGATGGTGCTTGAGGAAGACCCAGGATGCACATCCAGCTGTGAACAGCAGCTCCAGCAGCCTGCCAGATGAAAACCATGTGTGCTGGGCAGCTATGCAAGAGCAGGCAAAGGGATTGTGGCAAAGTGCTCATCGGTGCTCTGGCTACGAAAATGTCTCAAACTCTGGTCATAACACGGTTATCTCCTGCTGCTGCTGGTGAGCTGCCTCTCCAGCAGAAGCTTTAGTCTGTGGGGGGACTTGGAAGTCCCTGTCAAGACCAGGTGTAAGTGCTTTAACCCTTCCCAGGTGGTGGGGCTGGTGGTGGGCAGAACTATAGGCTTTTGAGGTCTAAAAGATAAAAGACAACGTGAACGTGCTGATCACAAGATGCCAGTGTGGAAAGGGATGGGGCTGCTGCTTCTGCTACTTTTGCAGCCTGCTGGCTGCATGATGACGGTAGCCCCAGGCTGTGGCAAGCCTTTCTCCACACTGAAGAATTAAAAAAAAAAAACAACAAACCATACACAGGCAGCAATTCTAAAGAAGCTGCTCCGGAGGCAGACACAAGGTCCTTTAGTGCTGTTCTTCTCTATGCTCCCAGGGCACGGTCCTTTCCTTGGAAGGTGCCTCAGAGGGGGAAAGCTACTAGATTACATTCCTGGCTTCCAGCTGGACCGAGCCTTTGCTGCTGCCCTAATTTACATTTCCAGGTCTGGATCATTTTGGGGTGACATAATGCTGGAGCCTGGAGCATGACTCAATGCAAAGTCACACTGAGTGCAACTGGAAATGGTGCCAAATGTCAGCGTAAAGGACCCGAATGAGCTGTGGGTGGGGAGGGAAACTTTGTAGGCAATATGAGCTGCTGGTGTCTGTGAGTCTGGACCTCCAGTACAGCAGGATGAAAAAAAAGCCCAAATGAAAAAAGCTTTTGACTCATTAAGACCACAGAAGGACTGATGAAAAACCATGAGAAGCAAGCACCAGAGATGCTGCATGTGAAACAGAGCAATGTTTCATGTGCACGTTAGGTTACAACAAAGCTGTAGACCCAGTGACTCGGTGGTATCTGTGAAGCTCCAAAATCAAGACGTTCTCTCAAATGACTGCGACAGTGTGAAACAGTCTGATGGCTGAAATAGTTTGTGTTACATTTATCTGCCTTTACAGGACGTTTTCACCTGCAGTCAGGTGCGTGCTCAGTATGCTGAAGGACAAAGGCTGTTCTCTGAACCAAACTTCCTTTCTTGTTCTTGTGTCACAGCATCTAGAGTTTTAGTAGGCAGGTATTTTTTATTCTTAATAAGAAGTTCTTTCATGTCCATTATCTAGAAAAGCCCAGAAGACATTACATGTTTCCAGACTATTAATAGTCTTGAAGTATCAGTTGTATTGCGAAAGAATTTAACCCTAAGAACGATTGACTGTACAATTAAGAAACGCAGATGGGAAGCGCTGTGAGCAACGTTACTTTTCTGGCCATTTTCTCACCAGCCAGCAGCTGTCCCGGTTCAGCAATGATTAGTAAATTGGCACTCCTCATCTGATAAAGGCACTTCTGACTTCCCTTCGCCAGGGCTGATGTCGTTCCTTCGCAGACCTGTAGAGGATGCAGTTCCCTTAGCAGAGAGCAGAAGTAATTGCTTGTCTTCTGTGGGCCAGCTACCAGAGGAGGGCACAGGGTTAAAACGATGTAAAAGATATTTACTAGGTCAGGAAAAAAAATCCTGTCTGACCAACAAGTGAGTGGTAGAAAACTTGTATCATCCTTTCTATTTACAGAAAAAAACCCACCACATTTTTAAGCACACAGGATTTCAGAGTTTACTCTTTGAATATTCCCAGATTTTGCTGCTCTGAAGGGATACTATTGATCCGAAGAGATGCAAAGCATGTACAGCCAGACTATAAGCGTCAGCAAGAATCAGCAAGAGTGGTGCATGGTTTCTCCTGGATCCTGGACAGGTTTCTAAAATTAACCGAATGATAAGCTATGGCAAATTTGGCAAATTTGCTTTAACACTAGTTGTAATAAAATACAATCCACTTCAGGCACGGCACTGCTGGGGGCCCTGCTGGGGAACCTCAACACTCACCTGCCCTCAGCCAGGGTGACCCTTGCAAGGGCCAGGGTGGCATTTGGGTCATTTTGAGCCACTAAATTCCAAGTGGGGAAGGAGATTGAGAGCAGCACACCTAAACATAAGTGAAAATTAGAAGTAACTGTAAACTAAAGGTAAAAGACAGCTCGAACCGTAAATCCTCACCAACGTGGTTAAGCTGTTGACCTCTTTATGCTATTGAGCATTTTGTCAATGCCATCTTACGACAGCCTCTGGTACTGCGAGTGCAACACCTTCAGAGAGAAAAAAACAAATGCATGAGGGAACTAAATCGGAGTTTATCACGCCGCGCTCGGGAACCAGATACTGAGGGGCTGCAGAAACATGCACTAAGGATCGCTGGTCTGCCTTGGGTGTTGGAGAGGTTCTAGGTGGAGGAACATCCTGCTGACCGCCTGTGATGGTTAAGAATGATCTAGCGTGGGTGAAGATACATCTCTGTTAGGGCTGGTTGTCCTCGAGCAGGTGGGAGAGAATACACACAAATGGAATTCTTGCCCAAGTTGCTTTTGCTTCAAATTTTCCCAGGAACATTTGAGTGGTGTTGACATGCATTATGATACCATGCAATTATATTACATTTTCAATTAAAATGTCAAGTGATTGGCAGCGGAAGAATTAATATGTTTGGAGGGCAAGAGGAGTGTGGTTGTGGCCAAAGTTTTCTTCAACGGATGTGACTCTGCTGATCTGTTCACCTGTAGTTCCAAAGGAGAAAATTGCAGCTGAAAAAAACACTTTTTTTTTTCTTTTTTTTTTTTTCTCCTGCAGTGATAAGCATACTTCTAAAAAGGCAGAAGTGAGGGATTTTATGCCTGTGCAGTGGTAATATATTATGTCTAAAAAAATATTATAGGTGTAGGTGCAACAGGCAGTCTTTGCCTGAAGTCTGGTAGCTGAGATTACGGGTGTGCACTTGGCCAGAGGGATCGCTAGGTCTTAATTTAGAGCCAGATTAGATTTTACAAATATATTGTAAAGACACGATGTTCATAACATGCTAACCTCGAGGTAAAGAAACTGTTTGTCTGAAATCTGTTTTCCTTTATATTTCTTCTTCTATGTAGATTCTCAAATAGGGCATTTTGAGCATCTTTTGTATAACAGTTGTCTACAATCTTATAGGTGCACAATAAAAGAGCTGGAGAGCGATGGAGGGAGTTTGGATGAGATGTGGTGCAGAACTGCAACCTCCCAAACCACAGCCGTGTCTGATTCTGCCCTCCTCTTCTTCATGTGCCAATAGATTAAAGCCAGAACAGGGATCTTCTGCCCCTGATTTTAAGGAATAATGCAGCTTCAGTCAATTAAGTCTTGGGTGTCCAAAAGCCATGCCTGGCCTGAAAGATTACCCACAATAGAACCAACCTCTCCCACTTAGCTCTGCCATCATTCTGTGAAAGGAAAAAACTAGCTTAGCTGTTGCTTGTGTGCAATAATTGGAGAAAAAATGTATTTCCTCTCGCGTCCAGGACGTGCTGTAGCTTTGTTTGGTGGATGAACGGCTGGATTTGGCCCCAGTCTATGAGTCTCAGAAAACACTCAGTGAAATCTCAGCCAAGGCCTTCATGTCCCTGCTTGTAACGACCTGTATATAAAACAGCTTGGATCCCTCACTCTTCTTATTCCTCTCGTCTTTTGTTTTGGGGGTGGGGGAGTTGGGAGGGAGGAGAATATCTGTAGCCGTGAGTTAAAGATTATGTTAAAGGTTTGCTGTTGCTTTAAGGGCGGTAGTAGCGGGCAGCGGCCCAGTGAGGGCTCCGCTACCCACACTAAAGATGGCGGCGGCGCTGACCCGGAAGGGGCGGCCGGGCCGCGGGGTGAGGGAGCGGGAGGGCGGGTTTCCCCAGCGCTCCGNGGGGACACGGGCGCTTCCTCCGGCCCCGGGCTGAGCTCGGCCCGCTCGCTCTCCCTCCACTTTCGGTGGCCGTTCGGGGGCGGACGGCACACGGGCGGGCTGACAGCTCCGCTCTGCGTGTGTCGGTGTGGTAGCACAAAGACCCTCCTCCGGGCTGCGGTTGCTGCCGGGGATTGTCACTTTGCTTTTTCCTTTTTGTTGTGAGTTTTCCTTCGCAGGATGAGGAGACCGGTTTAAAGTTCCCGAAGGCGCTCCGTCGCTTTCCAGCCTTCCCAAAAAGCGAAACTTTGCGAGAAATTGTAGCTCGGTGTGTCTTTTTAAGAACTTAATGGCAGTCTTTTTATTTAGGGTTTCTATTTGTTGCTGATAGCGAAACTCAGAGTATGCACCGAGTTTTTTTGTCTTATCTGACATGTTTTAAGACCGGCGGAGGGGATTGCTCAGGTACAGCAAACGCATCAGAAGAGAGCAGAGAAAGCGGGAGGAGCTGAGCACACAGCTTTCGTTTGAAAGTGGTTCTGACTAAACTAAAATGTTTCCTTTGAATATCCTGCCAGCACATTCAAGGGGTTTCACGGTTTTCATGTACTTCTTTTCTGATGTGCTTTCTGGTTGAAAGAGTTTCCCCTCACACCCTTATAGTGAGCGCTCTGAGGAATTTCCGGATCTCTGCTTTTAGGTCTCATCCTTGACTGGAGTTCTGCAATGTTGCTGTTGAAAATACTGCTGTTATGCAAAGTTTGCACACTTCTCCTTCAAATGGAGACTCTCCAGAGCTGTCATCTGCCAGCCCAGATGGACTGGCTTTCTGTTTCCTGTGTGCAGAGATAGCAAAACCAGAGCGTGGTACATCTGCCTGCGCTGCGCGGGACGGAGGGACGTCAGATGGCTTAGACAAACGGGCGCCCAGGCCCAGGCTCTGCAGGCACTGAGAGCCTGATGATTTTAATAGGGAACCAGTGGCTCGGTCATCACTGAGAATCTGGGTCATGAGTCATTTACTTTTCTGGTGACTAGTGCCAGGAAAAAAAAAAAAAAAGTGGTGATTTCAGGGCAAATACTTCGGGTGGTTTAATAAGGAAAACTCCTTGTGAGTTTCAGTTACTGGTTGTTTATCAGCTGTTTCCAGTCACTTCTAAACTTTTTATTTTTAAACTCTGAATTCAAGCATAACTCTGCATTTTCTAATGAAAATTGCAATTACTGTGACCAAGCACTTACTGACCTCATGTTTTACATGCGAAACACAGGAATTAGTTTATGCAATCAAAATAGAAATATTGTATAGGTTTATGTGGAATTGGAGGCAGTTGAAGGGATGAGATACCTGATTTGCCTGAACCCCTTTTTGCTGTAGTATGGAATGGTGGTCACAGGTCAGTGTTATCTGGTGAAATTCTGCTTTTAAAAATTATCCATCCAAGTGTTTGGGTTTTTTTCTTCTTTTGGTGCTGTGGCTTGTAGGGCAAAAGTTGAAATGACAGCCAGTTTGCTGGCTTGACAGCTGTAGTGGGAACTGTCCATGTTCTTCCTTGCAGCTATCAGTATCTAGTTTCATTCGCTTTAATACTCTAGTGCCAATAATCCTTCCTTTCTTTTTTTTTTCTTTCTAGATCATTGTGTCACGTTTAATGTACCAATTGTATTATTGTGGAATCTTGAGGTACCTCACTGTTAATCTCTGCTCTGCTGGGAATCAATTATTTACTGCTGTGTTTGTCTTTAACTAATTACCCACAAAATACCACCTTTCCCTCTTGCCTCCCTAGGAAGTTCTTCTGAACAGGATGCTGTAGCTTAATTTTCACTTTGTGGGTTCCTTCTAAAATGTATTTGACAAAAGAAAGACCCCACTAATAATAATTAATGTCTAAAATACGGGATTTAGAAACAGATTTGCTGGGAGTTTCTAGTGGAAGTTTGATCTTTAACTTTTATAGCACAGAGTGTGAGCAATGTGTGGTCACACAGTTTGGCAGAAGTAGGATCCTGAAGTACTTGGTGAGCACAGACTGCATCTGGAACAGAAGTGTAGCTGTGTATTTGGTGAAGCAGCTTGCCAAAACCGCTGCAGCATAGTGGTCAGACAAATGAGGGAGACAACAGGTACTTGAAGTTTTAATGCTCTGAATGGGGAATTATAACGATGGAAAAAAAAAAATGTATCTCCAGCACTGCTGGAAGCTAAAATAGTGAAAACTGTCTCTCTCAAAGAGATGGAAAGTCACACATTCGTGGGGTAAAAGGCATGTCTAGAAAATGATAAATGAACCAGAACATCTAACTTTATGTTTTTGTAGGAGAATAATGGGGAGATTTTTAAATAGCTGTGATAGAGTTAGACCAAGCATTTATCATAGTGGAGAAGAAGAGACAAGCAGAGGCTTCCAGGCACTTCAGATGGTGCCGAGACACAACTGAACCTCTTTCTGCATGTAACCTGTGCCTGGTGGATTTAGGCAGCCAGTACAGCAGTGCCTCCCTTGAAATGAAGTGCTCAGTTTCTTCAGAAGGCAGGAAGATAGTGTGTTTGTTTGGTGGTGTGTGGTTTTTTGTTCTTTTTTATTACTTAATAGAAGTTAAGAGTTCTTGAGCAAGTGTTCTTGTAGACATCTGACGGGAAGTGATCTCATTTGCTTATGATTATGTGATCAGGATCAGAGTGCATCTGAGAGGAACCAACTTGGCTGCATTTTCCTGACTGGAGTCAGGAGCAGCGTGATTAAGTAGATAAAGAGAGCCTCAGAGGCTTTGGTGCAAACTGAACTCTTGATTTAGAGAAACAGTTACCGTGACGTGAGACTTCGGAATAACTTCAACTTATTAAAAGATTACTTAATGAAACAATTTATCATTATGTTTTCTCAACAACTTCCTGATTTTCAGCAGTAATCAAACTAGAAAGTGTAGCATTGCTCATATAAAGAATTATTTGCATGCAACAGTTCTGCTTTTACTCTTACCCTTTTTTACTTTTGCCTTGCTCTAGGTCGAATGAACAGAGTAGTTTCAAAGCAGTGAGAGGAAGGAGTCAGGTTTGGCAGGTACTTCTGTGACATGTGAATCTCAGTCATTTAAATGACGTAAAAATTTCACAACCAGAAAGTAGATCTGCTTCTATGAGCTAAATAAAGAGCCGGTCAGAATGCGTGCCAGAGAAGTAAAACAAGTCATTTCAACCTGGCTTGAGGGGCTTTCAGATATTTCTGGGAGAAATGACTTGCAGTAACTGGTTCTCATTTATCTACAAAATTAGAAGTTCAAAGTACTGTGGTTGACTGGAGAAACAAGATTGTCTTTCCCAGCTGGAGACATACTAATGTGCTGTTCTCTTATGTTCGTGGTTCTGCTCTCAGATACATAAATCAATTCAGCTGCTGTTAAAAGCATTCCCAGCGTTTCTTCCCTTGCTGATAGAAATACATGTAAAATGTTCATGAATTTCCCAAATGAGTGCTGATTTTTAAGCTTACAAGCTACACTTCAAAACCTATTTCCTTTTTAGTTCTCTGTGTGTTTTTGCAGATCACTGCCTTTGTTCCTTATTTCTGACACTGTTTTAGCATCTACTCACTATGGATTTAGCCATATGTATTTAAATTACATATTTTGCTCTTTCTTTTTTTAGGGAAGCAAACTAACTTTAGTTAGCTGTTCCTGCGAGTTTACTGAAGTGCTGCAGGATTATTTACACTTGTGAATTATTATAGGAAAACATTGGAATGAAAGTACCTTCTAAGAAAAGGAGTCAACTTGCTAGACTAATATTACTTTTTTATTTTTTATTTTATTTTTTATTTTTTTGGCTAGCTGTGACAATGGCGGCTAAGACGGCTGGCTTCTGCTGGTCATTGGGTTATCATGAAGATTCTTTTGCAGAAGTACTCTGTGTGGCTTTGAGCTGGAGTAAGAGAGGCTGAGAGCAAGCAGAAGTGCAGCCAAATGAGAGGAGGTGGGTGGCAAAAAGAATACCTTGGAAGTTGTTGGGTTTTTTTTATCAGATGCAAAAGCATAACAAATTTAAATCGAGTTAAATGGTCTCTAGTCATCTTCTAAGGGCTTTGCTTGTTTTGCAGTTGGCACTGTGCAAGCGTTCTTCATACATACTAGAAAAAGGGACTAAACAAATACTGACCTTAATTCAGTCTTCTGTGTTAGCATCTGGTAATGAAACAAAAGAAGTGGTAGCTGAAAAATGAATATATTTTAATTCTGCACTTAGATGTTCATGAACTATTCTTCATAAAGCGATCCCATAAGAAATATATTTTAAAGGAAATGCTTATTTCTGAGTTTGATCCCATTAACTTAGAGGGTGACTGACAATCCTTTGCTCTTCAGACACGTGGGAGCCAAATGTGTTAAACACTTCCATAGCCTAGCTCAGTCTATGATGTTTATTCACGCTGTCTTGCCAAAATGATCTCACTGGTGGTAGTAAAGGGAAGTGGTGTGAAACTGATACAATCTTCTTGAGCGCATGTTGATAAGAATCCTTTTTGAGGGCGACGATGTCAGCCTTAGTTACAAGAAAATGTATAGAGTTTTTCTAGTTTCGATGTATTTCTAGTCATATGGCAACGAAGTCTGATCTTGGGAGGATAAATTTCATCTATCTGGCCTTTAAAGCTGAAACCAGCATGGCAGAAACAGGTACCAGGAGGTAATGAAAGCACAGGGTTCGACAATGCTTTGTGCTGCAGACCTTTCCCTTGCTGCTCCTCTGTTCTTAGAATCATAGAATTTTTTTGGTTGGAAGAGACCTTCAAGATCGTCAGGTCCAACCGTTAACCCAGCACAGCCAGGTCACCACTAAACCCATGTCCCTGAGCACCACATCTACACGCCTTTTAACTACTTCCAGGATTTCTAGAGTCTTACTGCAAGGTGCTTCGCTTTCTCAACGTTTCCCATCACAGTATTAATGTAAGCACTGAATTCTTGCTTAGGCCGTCCTAGTGTGTGAATGGACCTAATTAACTCTGGACCCCAGAGAGCAGGCCAGAATTTAAATTGAAGTCACTCTCACTTGATAAGCAGAAGAAAAGAAACCTCCCAAACCTTCATGTAAGTGTTAGTGTTGTCCTAGGACAGTTCTCTCTAGTGCTGGTACCCTTAGTACGTCCTTTTTATTCTCCGTCTCCCTTATTCTGGCTTTTCTTTCTGAACTGCTTAAAACAAAATTCTTCTAGATCCTACGTGGAATTTTTGTGTATTTGCTGCAGTTGACGACTTCAAACCCTTTCCTTGTGCGCAACCACAGAGGGAGAGACAGGCTGTGATTTTGTGGAGTTACCCGGGAGGTGTGGCAAGGGCTGCTCCTGCTTTGACTTTCCCCTGCTCTTGGAGCGCTCCTTGCTTCCTCAGTTTCCTGCTGTGGGAAGAACTGGTTGGCATTGTGACTCCAAGGCGCTGGCCGCCAGTGGGGGTGGGGTTTCTCCCACCCCTGATGTTATGCTGCCGCTGGCAGCTTTCAAGTTGGTCAAGGGCTCAGATGTCATCAAGCTTGTATCAAAGCAAGCCCTGAGCACCCCAGCTTCTCTTTCTGATCATACGTGAAGATAGCTCACCACCGCGTGGCCTTTAGAAAGCCCTAGCTGTTCTCTTTCTGGCTTCTTGCTGGTCTTTTGACATGTCATGAACTGGGTGTTGAAAAGAAATGTTTCTTAAGTGACTGCTGTGAAATTCAGGATGCATTTTTGCAGTTTTGTGTGTTGTATTCCCTTTTATTGCTAAAAATTAGATTAGGATGGCCATCACATTTGTTTGATATGCTGGAATGGATGAAAAACCTGATGCATTAATATTTTTTTTATCCTTATTCAAGTCTTTGCTTAAAGAGTATACCATATTCATAACACTAATTTACAAATCACAGAATTATCACAGTGGGACAAGACCTCTAAGATCACCGCGTCCAACTGTCAACCCAGAAATCAAAAACAAACAAACAAAAAAAAATAGAATGGTAGGGATTGGAAGAGACCTCTGGAGATCAAATCCGACCTCCCTGCTAGAGCAGAGTCACCCAGAGCAGGCCATGCAGGAACATATCCAGGTGGCTTCTCAAAGTCTCTGGAGAAGGAGACTCCACTCCTCTCAGCCTTCTCTTCTCCAAAATGGTCAACTGGTTATATCCTCAGGATCCATTCTGTGTTAAAACACTGAAGTCACCTTTTGTCAGCCTGATTTACCAGTGGCTGAGGCCCAAAGCACTTCTGAAAAGGTGAATGGGCCATTCATGTTTGAACACATATTTATGACGTGGAAGAATGGGGTTGGAGCAGATGTAAGCTCATAGCCATTATAAATTGAGAAGTGTGAGGGTGAATAAGCGGATAGAGTTGGGGAAACAGGTTTGGGTAATTTAAACGGGAGCTTTGAACCTGAGCCAGGTCAGCAAGGTCTGGGTTCCCTGTGGTTCCTCAGTGAGTGGCCATCGAGCACCGTCCCCCTCTCGCTTCCCAGAGCATCCTGGTGTTGACTGGACGGGCTGTAAAACTCGCTGGGGCAGGGGTGACAAATGCAAGAGTTCGTTCTGGCATCGCAGGATACTTATGTTAATAGCCAGACGTTAATTTAGAGTTCAAATTAAGCTAAACTGAGGAAGCACAAGCTTTTGAATAGCTTCTAAGTATCAAATAATTTGGAATAGATTTCTGCGGGAGTTAATGACCGTTACAAATGTCTATCCGGCGCTGAGTGCGAAGGGTATTTTTCAACTTCACCTTTTCTAATGTAATTATGTAGCAGCAAGTTAATTAAACTTGCCTGCAACATTAACATCCTGTCTGCCACGCTCGTTCTCTCCCCAGAGAGAGTTTGGAAAACAAACTGTGTGCGCATGACCTCATCACATTGCTTAACGCGGGAGCAGAAAGTGCCAGCTGCCGCCGCTGGGTTAGCTTGGCTTGGCCCAGCCGGGGCAGGAGCCGTATCCGCCGTCGCACGGCACTTCAGGCGTGTGCGCCTGTTTAATGAAGGACCTTGTCTTGACACGGGTTCTGAGCACCTGACTTCTCAGGGGGGATGGCTGCTTGCTGGCAATGCTGACGGCCGACTTGCTGATGGGTGCTCGCAAAGCCTGTAGTGTTTCAGGTTTTGTGTGCTGCCTGTCTGCCGCTGGAATGGGAGGGCAGCGCAGGCTGGTGGGGGGTAGGAAAAATACTGTTTCTTCATGTGTGTTCACATGACGATCTTGTGTTTGACAACCTGCTTTGAGGCGGGAATATCAGTGTCAGGGGAAGGCTTTTCGCTACAAGTACACATTTATTTTTTTTTTCCTTCTAAGTGTAAATTCCTGAGTTTTTGATGAGGAAATCCCTGAAATCTTGTTTAATGCTTAAACCTTGACAGCTAAGTTTTGTTGGGAGCCCAGTTCACATTGAGAAGTTAATTTCATTCGTTGCAGTGGATATGTAACAGAAAACATAAGATCTGCTGAGCAGAACTGCAGGACGCTGTATTAAGGAGCTGTTTTCTGACACTGGTTCTGACTTCCTCAGTGGTAACAGTCATATTGTTTCAACTGTTTTCCCCCTGTAATCACTAACTGCGTGTTCCTGTTTTTCTCGGAGGCCTAGTTTGGAGCATTTGGCTCTGATTTTGCAAGACTTTTGCAGGGTCACAGCTGCAGCTGAAATCAGCAGAAGCTGTGATTTGAGTGTATGAATAAAATAAAAATTGGGCCACAACCTATCTCAGGGTTAGAGGCTGAAAACTGTACAGTGGAATGCTAATATCCTTTGTCTTTTTATTGTTTGGCACATGATTCCATAAATATCAATTACAAGAACAAGAGAAGAAAACGGTAAGGAAAGTCTTTATTAGTGTATGAGTGCCAAATAAATAATACCTGATGCTCGTTGCACGATGAAAAGGAGCAGTTCTGAATAATTTCTTGTCTGGGAATCACTGTCCGCTTAAAGCACTGAACAAGAAAGTAGGCCTGCTCTGTTTGTGTATTGTTGTCATCATAGGTGGTGGAGTTAACACATGTGCCTTCTTAATTAGAGTGTAAACCTTCTGAGTGCCATATGCCTCAATTTTAATGTAGGAATACTTTTTGTGTTCAATTTCTCTATATGCAAGAATTGTAGAATAATTTGGGTTGGGAGAGGTCTCTGGGAAATCTCTAGTCCAGCCTTCTGCTCAAAGCAGGGCCAGCTTCAAAGTTAGAAGAGGTCACTCAGGGCCACTGGTTGAGTTCTGGGCATCTCCAAGGATGGAGATGCCACTGCCTCTCTGGGCTCCTGGCCCAGCACTTACTTCCCCTCATTGTGCAGAATTTTCCCTTGCGTCAGACAACGAATTTCTTTGCTACAACTTGAGACCATTGCCACTTGCCCTTCTGCTGCGCATCTCTGGAAAGAGTCTGTCTCCATCTTCTCCATATGTAGGGGTGACAGTGGCGAGAGCCTCGTGAAGCATTCCCAGCTTCTGAAGGAGGCTGAACAGACTCGGGTCCTTCAGCCTTTTCTTGTCTGGCACGACAGACCTCGCTTGCACCAGTGCACGGCTTAGTCCATCCCAGGTGCAAGGCTTTGCTTTGTTTTTGCCGAAGTTCAGGTGGTCTCCTTCGGCCTGTTCCTCTGGACTGTCGGGATCCCCCAGAAAGGCAGCCCACCCTGCTGCATCCTGACTGCTCCCCTGCGTTTGATTTCGTCTGAGAGGCTGCAGAGAGTGCCTGCTGGCCCGCTGGCCAGTTTGGAGGCATTTAGCTGTGTTGACCCCTGAAGCATCCCACTTGTAACCGTGTGCTAGTTAGACTTCAAGCTATTGGCCACTGCTTCTTAAGTCTGGTTGTCTACACACCTTGTTGCCTGTGTTGTACTTCAGGCTTATGTTTTTTGTGACTTATTAGATAACATATTTAGTTAAGTGTCTTCTTGCTTGGGAAGTGGTAATAATTGTTATCCTCTGTATTTAATCTGAAGTGTTTTGAAAATGATTCAAAAAGTAAATTAAAAAGCAAGGTGCTTATCTGGAGTAGCTGATCGGTCTATTTACCTTCCATTTAATAGCCAGCGTTTTATTGCTGCGAAGTCCAGGGTGGCAATGGGAAATTGTCAATATAATCTTTTTAAAGTCATAATCACAAATACATCTTCAGACTGGAAGGGCAGAGTCTATCTTTGTATTTCTGATAGGCTAAAAGCTACTAGACTAGAGGCAGACCAAAATGCCTTGGGACGGAATGCGTAGCAAACTACACCAGGTTGGACTATGCTTAGAGTAACTAAACAATGCAGAAGTTTGCTCCATCAGTTTCTGTGACTAGCGCTCGCCAGGCTCCACTGCTTGCTGCGACGCCGTAGGTAGCAGATAGTCCAAAATGGCAAAGATGCTCATCCCTCAGTGTGATGGCCTTGCTTAGGTTATGCTGGTACTGTTCACTGAGCAGCTTTAACTTGTCTGCTTGAGCTTGGTAGGTTTTGCATTTTGGTAGCGATGATGTGAAACTGCGTGATGAGGTGCTGATGTAAACCGGTAACAGAAATGAGAGCGAAGCTGTAGGCGACAATCATTTCCCAGAAGTATCAAGTGGAGAGTTCAGACCCTTTGAGGTGCCTGCCTTTTGTGTACTCCAGCTCTGAAAAGTTGACTAAATCTCCAGTTATTTTTCCAGCAATATCTTGAATATTAGTTATTGCGGCAGAAAAATCTGCAGGGTTAGCTACCGACTCTTAGGTCCAGCTTCAGTTGTGTTGTGCTGACGCAAATCCACAAATAAATTGTACGTGAGCGGAGTACTTGCTGACTTGAGGTGTTCGTGTACACGCAAGAGAAATTGCTTAGCTGAAACTCGCTGTGGTTTTTTTCCAGACGTATTTCGAGAGGTAAAGAGCACTCTAAATGATAAAGTACTTAAATAGCAGCTTTGTAGTGGTCCAGTGAGTGGTGTTTTGCTACTTATTAATTAAATATTCTCTTTCCCTTTTTTCTGTTGTTGCTCCCCTGCAAAAACGTTAGAATACAGTTTCATTTGCCTGTAGCATTAATGCACAGAAGAGAGCTGAATGCCAGACCGAACCTCTAAACTTCATTTGTGGTTCCCTTTGAGAGCTCGTACTGATAGAAGCTTGAGGCGTGAAGGCAACTGCCGTGTTGATGGCGAGGGCTGGAGGAGCTGGGTGTCGGGAGAGCCCCTCGCCCCAGATGGGAAACCTGGGCCTCTGGGTCGCGCCGGGCTCGCCGGCAGCTGCCAGCTCATCCTGGCCCTGCGCGGCCTTCCCTCGCGACGAGCCTGCGCCTCTTCCGCTGCGCTCCTCTGCTCTCAGGGGTTTGCCCGAGTACGTATTAAGAGTAGTAGTTACATCTGATGAAGGTGTGCGTGTTGTTAGCACGCTTGTGGCCGAGTGGCAGGTATTCTGCAGCATCCCCAGGGTCTGCTGTCAATGTTCTTGTCATACCGTTGTACCTTTCTTTCCTTGCACTTGTTGATTTCTAAACTTCGGACTGAGTGAGTTGAAGAGCAGGAGCTTTGCTGCCACTTCACCATGGGCCGTGGTGCACTGCACAGCACAGATGGCTTTTTCTTTCTTCCAAAAGACGTTTGGAAAGGCGCAGCTGATTTGTTGATGTAGATACTCTTGTCAACAGCATAGAAGCTTCTGCTTTACCTTGTTGGGCGTACTGGGGAACCTGTTCTTACACCAGTGAGCTGTGGGACTGGAGCGTGCTGAACGTGGTGGTGGTTTCTTGGGAACGAGCGATTTGCAGTTGCAGAAGATACGCCCAGAGTTTCTATTGCTGACACAGAGGTTTGTTTTTTTCCATTTTCTTCTCACCCACCCTTCCCCTCCATGTAACAAAAAGGGGAATCAGTGTGTCATAGAGAAGCACTTTGAAGCGGTCAGGAGGGAAAAAGCAAATTGCTACCAGCAGCAAGCCTGTGGGCGGGGAGATGAACAAGTTCAGTCAAAATAGTCACTGCTTTTTTTCAAACTACCTAGGCAAAACCACTCACTGGTTTGCTCTGTTACGATCCTGATTTCTTTCTTTCATTTTTCTTTAGGCTTTTCATCTGAAAATAGTCTTTTTCACCAGGTTTTTGCATCTTACTGTGAGCTCAGTAAGGAGGAGCCTCTTCCTTTTGGCCAGGGCTTGAAGGCACTGTTGTGCTGGCGGTGGTGGCAGCTATGGAGGCCGGATCCCCTGTCAGGAGCCCTCTCCAACATCTGCATGGGCTCCAGGCTCCTGGTTGTCCTTTCTGCTGGAAGCAAATCCACAAATACTCAGCTGCTGCTTGAAGCCAGGCGTTACACAAGTCTGTGGGGAAGCCTTTGGCCGCTGTATTTGCTCTTCAAGCAGCTGTTGGGTCTTCAGAGACCTGGCTGCTCAAAGTATCCCACACAGTGCAATCAACGGAAGGGCAGAATGGAAGTTTTCTTTAATTGCTTTCTGGATGGGTTTAGTTTTGTGCCCCTGCTAGCGGTGATACATTTGTGTGAGGTTTTCGGGAAGAGCTGCACCATGAGGGATGTGAAAAGAGGGTGGAGAGGCCTTCTGCATTCATGGTTCTTGGAGAAAATATTGGCCCAGTGTGTGTGAGGTATGAGCCTGGGTGTCTTGGCTGGAGCTCCTGAAAGTCATCGTTGTGGGAATGCTGTTCCTCAGCATCTGCGCTCAGGACTCAGGTGCTGCACATAAACAGGACACGGGGAATTTGGCCCAACCATCACTGTCTTATTCCTGTTCTGGGACAGGAGACCACCCTGCAAGGCCCTGACAGCTGCTGCGACTTAAAGGCTGTACTAGAAAAGGACAAATAAAATCAGAAAAGGATAAATAAACTATCAGTAATCCTTTGTGAATATTCCGATTGTACTTCAGTAGCTCTTACATATGTAGAAATGTGGCTTGTGGTAAATATCTTTGAATTTGGGGAGAAATAGTTTTCTGGAAATAGTATGAACTGATTTGTAACGTCTCCTAGACTTCAGCCCTTTGTTTACAGGGACAGCTTTGGTACATCTGACAATATTTATAAGCTAAAAAAATGTGATAAGTGGACAGCCAAGGTCAGTGGTGGTCAGCCTTTGGGGAAAACAAAACAAAGCACATTTTTAGGGTGGAGTTCAGATGATGTACCATGAGTTCCTGCCTAATTTTTTCCTGAACTGTGATTTGCACAATATTCTCACATAAAGTAGTCCAGTAAAACTTAAAATGAAATTTTGTTGGATCTTTAAGGCGATGACAGGTCTGTTGCAACAGTTCAACGTCGTTCTGTCACAGAAGGACACGTGAATTTCTGCAGAAATACGGACTTTAGGAGTTGACTCATCGTTGCTGAGCTGTTGCTGTTCCTTTGACAATCTGAGACTGCTGTGACTGTTTTGAATAGCAACAGCAACATCTTGGCTAGGAAAAGTTACCTGTACCCATAGGTACACGTACATGCACGTAGGCAACAGTGGGAATGCAAAGGTATTAAGGCTGGGAAGGATCCTACTGTAGCCAGGCCTCACTCTCAGTGTTGAGATAAGGTGCTTAATGTTTTGCATCAAATTTGTTTCTGAAATCTATTTTCTAGAAATGAAAACCCCCGTTGTGGAGACTGCTGAAGTACACAGGTGGCTTTGAAACAGATTTGACTGTTATTTCATTAGAAGCAGTGCTGTAAGGGCTTTAAGGAAGATCTTGCTCATATTTTACTACCTGCAATTATCTGTGAGCAGAGCCAGTGCCTGAGCCTTAACCTGTTCTCAAAGTCTACCATCTTAAAAGCTTTCTGGAGTGCTCTGAAGAGCTTTGCCATTAATACCATGCTAGTGAAATGTTACTGGGGTTTTGTGTTTGGTTGGTTTGGTGGTTTGTTTTTCTGTTGTGTGTTTTGGGTTTTTTTTTGTTTTGTTTTTTTCAGTGTTAACTGCCTTACAAATATTTTAGCTTAACTCTTGCTGAAGAGACATTAATCTTACAATCGATGAAGAAGTGCTCTAGTTTATAATTCCGTGGCCTTGTTCATAAGTAATACTGAGAAGAGTTTTCTGTATTCTTCAAAAAGCACTAGTGCTTACTCAGCAGACTAGGAGGTGAACTGGGGTTCTGCAGCAGGTTTGTCTACAGTTATAGAATCTACCGGTTTTGAATTGCAGTTTGCATATTGGGTTTCAATGTCTTTTTTAGTGAATAAAATCATTATTTACAAAATAAACCTTAGTTCAAATGTTGAAAATACCCTGGCCCACATGGTGTGGGAGTTTGTGCTGGGAGAGTATTATTAGTGCTTGGAAGGTCTGTGCTACTACTCTTATTGCCTTATTTGTTTGCCTCTAGACCTTTAGATTGCCAAGGGAAATGTTTTAAATATCAGCCAGGTTTCTCCCACCCTTCAGGCAGACCAATCTGTTACTTGCATGGGGGCTACAATTTGCCCAACCTTTTGCAGGGTGACAACTAAATGTAGACTCTTGGATTTGCGCAGTTCTGGTGCGGATCACAAAATCACCGAATGGTAGGGGCTCCAAGGGACCTTTGGAGATCATCTAGTCCAACCTCCCTGTTAAAGCAGGTTCATGCAAATCAGGTTGCCTGGGATTGTGTCCTGGTGGGTTTTGAAAGTCTTCAGTGGAGAATCCACAACCTCTCTGGGCAGCCTGTTCCAGACTCTGTCACCCTCACAATAAACAAGTTTTTCCTTACGTTGAAGTGAAACTTCCTGTGTTCCAGTTTGTGCCCATTGCCTCTCATCCTATCCCAGGGCACCACTGGAGAGACTGGCCCCTTCTACTTGACACCCACCCTTCAGATATTAGTAAACATTGATAAAATCCCCTCTCAGCCTTCCCTTCTCCAGACTAAGCAGCCCAAGATCTCAGCCTTTTCTCATAAGAGAGATGTTGCAGTCCCCTGATCATCTTCATAGCCCTCCACGGGACTCTCTCAAGTAGTTCCCTGACTCTCTTGAACTGGGGAGACCAGAACTGGGTACAATACTCCAGATGTGGTCTCACTACAGCAGAGTAGAGGGGAGAGAACCTCCCTTGACCTTCTGGCCACACTGTTCTTAACGCACCCCAGGATACCATTGGCCTTCTTGACCGTAAGAGCACCCTGCTGGTTCGTGGTTAACCTGTCCACCAGGACTTCCAGGTCCTTCTCCATGAAGTTACTTTCCAGCAGGTCAACCCCTAATTTGTACTGGTGCAGGGAGTTATTCCTCCCCAGATGCTGGACTCTACACTTGCCTGTTTTGAACTTCCTTAGCTTCAGTCTGCCCAACTCTCCAGCCTGGCCAGGTCTCGCAGAATGACTGATACATGAACACAATTAAGGAAAATATTTTTATCAGTATTGTCCAAGAAGTGACTCGTTTAGCAGGGACCTCTGTTCATGCTTCGTCTCTGGACTTTGGCTCTTCTCCAGTCTCCCAAGAAGCTCCGTCTCTCATCCCTGGCAATCAGCATGTTCTGTTCCTCCCCTGCTGCAGAGGTTAGTCCATAAGGAATCCTCCCTCCCACAGCTCGCTGCCTGCGCCTGGGGATTCTCACCAGCCGCCACTGCTGACGTTGGGCTCTTCTACGCTGAGCTTTGGCTGTCGGTGTTGCTACGCCTCTGTGATCCCGTGCAGGCGGACGAGGGCGTTTTGCTTGTGAATGGGAGTTACCCCTTTAAATGTGCTTCTGAGCTTTGCCTTTTACGTGAAGTTAAAGCTCTTGTGTGTGAGATACAGGGTTTGGGAAACCCTGCCTGCGTGACTTAGGGATTCTGAAACACGGCTGCTCAGTGTGTTTAACATCGTGCACTTGGGCTCGCCTTAATTTGCTGCAGCGTGCGCCTTCCAGATTGACGGTGTCCACTGTGCTGAAGGTGACTGGCTTGCTTGTCCTCAGTCGTTCTCAGACTTCTCGGGGTGGTGTTTTCAAAGTTTTAAAGTTAATCCATCAACATTTGGGATTGCTGAGGCTAGAGAGAGTAATTCTTGAAGAGGAGGCATTTGGTGAAGTCTGGGTCTTGTCAAAGTGAAAGTCCAAGTGGAGAGGAGTGTGCAGATGAAGGCAAAATGTGGTCAAGTGTCCGTTCCATGTGAAAGTACCTCACCGAAAGGGCTGCTCTCCCTTCTCTGGTGACTTTTTCCTTTTTCTAGAGACTGACATAATCAGCTATCTCATCTGTCACACTCAAAAAAAAGTCGTCAAATTATTTTAATCAAAGACTGTTTAATTTACCCTTGTCAGATGAATAGACTTCCAGAGGCCACACAGACTTCTGCTGTATTTGCTGCAGCCTGAAGCTGTTTTTCTGATTTTTCCTGGGTTCTGCTAAACATACCCGTGACTTAGGCACGTTAGCTAACGGGAGAGCGCAGCGACTCAAGCCCGAGCGCGTGGGGCTCCGTACGATGTCCAACTGAAAAGCAAAGGTGAAGCTTGTGTTCACTTAAATGGAAAAATAATTGCCTGTGACTAGGGACCATTTTCAGACAATTAAAACCCAAGCTCTTAAATGTTTATGGCTATGCAATCTCCTAATTTTCAGCTAAATTAAGACAGCGAGCGAGTCTAAACAGTCCTTCTCTTGTATGCCAATAATAAGTGAGAGGCGTCTGCAGAGGGCGAGTTTGATTCTGTCTCTTTTAGTATTTTTTTACAGTTGAAATGTATGATAACCCAAATACCCTCTGCTCTCCTTGGCTTTATTTTATCTGCTGTACCACTTAATGAGCTATTAGAAATTAAATTCCTAGATAGTCCTGCTGGCTTCTCTCCATTTCAGGATGTTACTGCAATACTGATTGCTACCCTGATAGCTAGAACACTTGGTTGGGGTTTTTTGTGTCTTTAAATAGAACGTTAAAAATCAGCAACTTGTGTTTTCGTCCAAAATCTACATTCTTGCATCTCTTCTTTAAGTAGTATTGTTGAATGGCAGTGATATGGTGTTTATTTATATGATTTACTCTGAGATTATCTTCATTAGTGCCGTCCTAAATGGCTTCCTTTAGAATGGAATTTAGCGTAACATGTTCTATTTATTGACTTGCCAGGTATCTAAACCTGGTGATACTGACGCTGTCTAGAAATGAGGTGTAGACAGCAGCTCTGTTGTTTGGAATTTACCTCGCTACTTACTCCCAACTGTATTTACAACCGAAACCCACTAATGGAGATGATTCTTTGGCTCTAGTAATCCTGCTTTTCCTCACATTTGCTGATACGGGGCTGCTTTGACCTCTTAACGACCAAGACAGGCTGCTACTCTAATGGACTCTGAATAATTTCCATTTAACCTACGTAATAAGAGCTACAGAAATTTTAATTTAAAGTCTAAATAAGATTGCTTGAATACAAGTTTCTTTTAAAAAGCAGATAGTGTCTGCTGTTTAGGTCACTGTTTCAGTTCTTCACTGGGATAATAGGAACTTTTTTCTTGTGCTGAACCTGAAGTGTCTGTCAAGAGGGTGTTCTTCAAGGTAGAATTAGCCCTACTGTAAAAGGTGGGGGCATTGAGGTGGCATTTCTAGAATCCTGTGAATGTACAGTGTAAGGTGGGTCTTTAAACTTCGCTTTTAAGATGATTAGTTTGTAATGATGAGACTTGTAAGCCTTATTTGGGACAATTGATTTTCAGAAGTGGTAATACATTTTGCCCGTAGTGATGTTAATCCTCCATGCCAAATGCCTTTGCCGGGTTCTCTGTTTTGGTGAACGTGGTAAATTGAGGCATTAGAAGGGAAACTACTTGATTTTCCTGCCAGGCCAGAGGAGATGATGTTTCAGCTCCTGTTCTGTGTTTCAGAATATCTTGAAGTGACCTGCACCCACATGTTGGGTTCTGTAGAACATCTGTTCAAGAGAGTGACTGTTTGTGTAGGCAAGAAGGGTTCTAGGCATTAAGGATCAATGCAGGAGTGCCCAGGGACTGGTTTTGGTTGGTGACTATGATCAAGAGGAGTCCGAAATACAAGGGTTGCTTAGAAGGAGGAGCAGGAAACAGAAGCAGCATGGGTGCTACGTCTTTAATTACCTGAAACTAGTACAAATGTGTCCAGAAGTTCCTGCTGAATAAAACTCGAGTACTGGTGAATCTAATTATGCCTGGGAATTATTTGGAGTTCTGTAAGTCTGATTAAACTGTCTTGTGAAGTTACTTTAGAAAGGAGATTGGGAAATCTGTTAAGTGTTGGTAGCTTTACTGAAATAAAATGGTAGTGCCATTCAAAAGAATGAAGATTAAAATTGATTTTCTGAGAATAGATCGCTAATGATCAAAAGCTGGGAGGATCTAAAATTTGTTTGGTTTTGTCTAATTGTTTTTCTCTCTTTTTTAAAATAGTGATCACATGGAAAATATTTGTGGCTACTTAATGAAATATACCAATCTCGTCACTGGTTGGCAGTATCGGTAAGTTAAGTCTTATGGTGCTTTTTAGTAATATTGGTCTTTGCAGCATCTAAATTAACATGGTTCAGATTTTGTTTAATAATACTTGTATTTCTCTCTGTTAGGCAAACCTTATTCTTTTCTCGGTACAGCTTAAGCTAACATGCAGATGAATAATATTTGTATTAAGGCATGAATAAGAGAAAGATGCATTGGAAGTATGAAGCATTTAACTCATTTGGTGGCTTATAACTGTGCTTATGTGTGTGAAAAGCATGTACAGTGTTAATTTTTTTCTCATTTTTCCATTAAAAATACTGTCTTTATTTTTCTGCTGAGTCTTCATCTTTTATACCAAATCAACCCATCATTAAAAAGAAATAAATAAAAAAAATCTTTACTGAAAATTCAAACTGAAGCAAACTTAGCTTCTCCCTTTAGTTCTCCAGGATATCTACCTCCCCTGAAATAACTGTTTTTTCTTTGAGAGGTGAAACTGGTCAAGCTTCCTTCTTAATGCTGTTCCTAGAGCAGCACAGTGCAACCAAATTAATATTGGGAGAGACGAGTCCTTGGCACACCACACTGGCCAAATTTGTGTGCTACCGTTGGTGTGCAGTGACTTGTGTCACTACAGTTATCGTTAAACTCCGTTGAATACTTGAAGCGTAATGTCCACTTTTTTTTTTTAATCTGTAATTGCTTCAGTTTTATATCTGGGTCTGTTTTCCCTTAATTTTTGTAGTTTATGGTTAAGCCTTAGAGATTCAGGATATTCCTTTTATTCCCAAAATCTTGTAGTGGTGCTCTTTTGTAGTCATGCAGTTCTGTTGTACAATCCCTGTTCTCCGAGGAAAAAATTGCTAAGAACTGAAGTTTTGTGTAGTCTTGTTTGAGACATAATTCGTATGTTTGGACTTGTACTGACTCAGGTCTTTGAGTTCCAATCCAATATGTGCCAACTTGTAATGAAAGTCTTGAGTTCTCCCAGTACCACCAACTCCACCCTGCCCTCCCTGCCAAAAGAGGGGAAAAAAAAAACGGGGGGGGGAGAAGAAAGAGCTGGCTTTATTTAGTGTATTTGCTTTGTCATTGCAGATATTTTGTTTTAAACAATGATGCTGGCCTGCTGGAGTACTTTGTGAATGAGCAGTCTAGACATCTGAAGCCCAGGGGTACGCTGCAGCTGGCTGGAGCTGTAATTTCACCCAGTGATGAAGACTCTCATACCTTTACAGTCAATGCTGCCAGCGGGGAGCAGTATAAACTGAGAGGTAAGACCCGGGTTCTTGGGCAGGGGATTTTTCCACTAGAGGACACTCCTGACTCTCACCTGTGGTGGCTCTGCTGAGCTTGGCTGTGTGGCCAAAACCGAGAAGTTGTTTGGCAGACTGCTGCAATGAGAATTATGTGTGAAACTTTCATCCCACTTCACTTAGAAGCCGTCCTTCTTTATGGGTAGTTTCCTACTCTTTGGAGTTTGGCTTTCTGAAGACCATGAACTTCAGATAGGTAAAAGAGGGTTTAATCTTCATGTAGTTCACTTAAATTGTAATGATTCAGAGTTTTCTAAATCATTGTAGTTAACAATACTGTGTTGATGACATGCAGGGAACTATATTACTCCTAATGTTTCATTTGTTAGGCTCTTGTGATGGTTCTAGAAGCCCATTCGCTGATTATTTTTTTGGCTATGGAAATCTGGGCCAATTTCTTTCAGTATTCCTTCCCTTGAAGATTTTCTGTCATTTTCTAATTCAGAATACCTGACTCTTATTCCAGGAAAATGTGTCATATTGTTAGATGAAAATGTGTGAGGGGAGTTATTGTTTGTAAAAAGGTATCTGCCATTTACGCTGAACTCAATTTAAGGTTATAGTTAATTAGAGGTCAACTGAACAAACTTTAGATTTTAAAAAAAAAGCTTACTTTGCACTGTTAGGTTTGTAACTATTTTAAAGAATTAAGCAGTCATTTTGCCTGTACTTTGAAATGTCTTCATCTAAATATTACTTTTGGTTTGCTTTCGTTAGCTACGGATGCTAAAGAGCGGCAGCACTGGGTTAGCAGGCTGCAGATATGCACGCAGCACCACACGGAAGCTATTGGAAAGGTACTGTCTGACTGAGCTTTTCGTGGGCAAAAATAATTTTGGCTGGTGGTAGAAGTAGTTGCTATCCAACTATCCTGCTCTCCAAGACACATAGTACAAAAGAGTGTGTGGTTGGGCTTGAAAATTGCATCAAAACCCATTTTTCTGAGTAAGCGCTGACTTGTAACCCAAATATGCTTTAGGAGGGAAACAAAGTGAAGTCTTGTTTGCCTGAAGTGGTTTTGCATTTTTTAAAAAATGGATGAAGAAACAGGTCTTCAGTGTTATTGAAGTACTTCCATTTTGAGAGCTTTACTTTTTTTTTTGGTTTTTAACCTTTTGCTCTTTTTTTTTAAAAAAAATTAAACAAACAAAACGCTCAACAGCCCACAAATATATTTAGGATGCATTCACGTATTAGAGAAGTGAGTCCTCAACGCTGTATCTGAGCGTTGTTGCTTCTATTTGCTAACCATGTGTTGGTTGCAAATACAGTGTGTTTTAAAAGAATCTCCTGATGACTGTAACTCCTGTTCTGATACCTGCATAAACCTTTGCTTTTCAGGTAAGATCAACAGCTCTAGCTGACGTTGTTGTAAGAGAGAAGTTCAATGAATAGTTCTAAACCAAATCCTATTCTCTTAAATGTGAGCTTTGTCTTTGCAGGATCTTTTGTGAGTCAGTTCCTAGTACTGTTGCAGATCAAGGACTAATTTTCAAGTCAGTGAAGTGATGCATATTGATCAATCTTATTGCACAGATAGTTCATAATTAGAGTATAAAACAGAGCAACTGTTAGCAGATAGTGCAAAATATTTATTTATTGGTTGCTACTAATACATTATTAGGGCTTTGTCATCTGTCAGTGCAAAATATTTATTTATTGGTTGCTACTAATACATTATTAGGGCTTTGTCATCTGTCCTTGCTATATAAAAACAAGAATTAAACTGTTCTTCTGTATCTTTCAAATTAGAATGTTTGCTGGTTAATAGGAATTAATTGTAAATGCTTCTCGATGTGTTCATTTATTTGCTAGAACAACCCTCCTCTGAAATCTCGCAGCTTCTCTCTTGCGTCCCAAGGAAGCGCCAACTCTCCTGGTGTGCAAAGAAGACCCAGTCAAAACGCGGTTTCCTTTTTCAGCGTTGGACATCACAGATTGCCAACTGGAAAAAGAGTTCCTATTATGCAGCCAGATCATCTTGTAGATGTTAGAGAGGTTAGTATGCCTTAAATTAACTTACAGTCTTTAGAAAGAGCTGCCCTATTTTTTGTAGTTTTGGAGAATCCTGCTGCTTTTAGTCAGATATATTGTCAATAGCGTGTCCTAGGCCGTTGTCGCATCGCTCTGTAGGGATAAGTTACTTGCCTGGCTGGTTGTGGAAGTATGGGGTGTACATTCTATAGCTTTTGTACTCTGAATAGTATCCTGATGCTCATGGTAGAGCTTTGTGTGGTGTTCTCCTTGGAAGTGTGAGCACTACAGGTGGTGATGGAACACCCTGAAGGGAAGCATAACATCACGCACTATGATATGATACTATTACATCACACACTGTTTTCCTCCCGTGTCAAGCTATACAAGAGTTGATTAAACTGTACTTGTATCTCCTATGACTGAGGACAAATTATGCTTAAGAATGCTAAGCCCACTTTCTGTTACGCTTACTCCTGTGGACAAATTGTCTAGGGATAGCTGTGACTGAGTAGAGAGCAAAACAAAATCGAGCAATTGGGAAGCATGCTTTTTCCACTATGCATTTGGGTGTAGTGTGTTTTTCTTTACTGACAGAACGAACTGACTACTGTTTATTTTAACTTATGAATACTTACACGGCAGAGCATTCAGATCCGAAGATATTAACCCAAAATTTCTTGCTGAATTGCAAACCTGTTACTTAGTATTGATAGTAATGAATATTTTAGTGTTAGCAGTGTAATTAGCGTAGTATAAATCATTTCTTGGCAAAATTAAGTTTCTAATGAAGGGCTTTTCATTGTAGCAAATAAGGATCTAGGAAGCATGAATAGTTAGAAATTGAACTTGAACAAACTGGGACAGAAGAGTGCTCTGTATCATAAGCATCATTAACCTTAAAATATGTGGCTGAGCACTGTGATAAATCCATCAGTAGGAAGCTGGGTGTTGAAAATACTTTGTGAAAATACTTTGTGTGGTCTGGTATCATCATCATTATTCCTTGATTTAAATCAAGTGCTGGCATGACTATTCAGTAGGCTGGACAAGGTGACTGCCTCTTTAGGCCTTAGAATCTGTACATCTCTCTGTCCACAGGAGACTGTTGTTGCAGATTTCTTGCTGAGGTGTAACTGCTGCCACCCTCTTTGTATCTTTCAACAGTGGTAAAGTCTCCTATAGTGCTAATGCAAAGACATGTGAAGTCCTGTCAGGTAACCAGGAAAACTTCAGCTGACATTTCTGTGGCTTCTGGTTTTTATGAGCCGGTTCATCTGCTTTATCTTCTGAAAGAGAAGTTTGTCTTCCAAATTAGTTGTAAAAGTGAAGCTTTACAGGTAGCTGCTTTTCGGTTTGATTCATAGAGTTCCCTCTTACTTGTGATAAACTTACTAGTGTGGCACAACAATTACAACATACGGTAAACTTAGGTAGAAAAGTGCAAGTGCTGTCTATTACATGAGAACAGCAAGGATTCACAAGGTGGCATTCAGATTTACAGAATTCATGCGAATAGCTCTCTGAGCAATTTTTCTTTCTTATCTGTTGTTGTGTTTTGGTGTTTAAGAAGCTACCTTTAAGTGAGGTAATCTTCCAGAAATGGCTTTTTAACTTTCTGACTTTTCAGCTGACCATGTGGCATACAAAATTTGAGGGAGGAAAGAGGAGAGTGTGTGAACTGGAGCACTGAAGTAGTGGCTTGCATCCGCTCATTGGGATCCTCACTGGGTGGGAAGCGAAGTGGAATGATTTTTCTTAGCATTGGAGAGAGCTTTTTCTGAATGTCAAAAGTTGTTTGCTTACCTTTTTGAAGCTAAAATGCTTGTAAGATACAATACCTACTTTTTAAAACATAAAATACTTAAAAGGCAGGTGCATGCCTGTTACACTTGAGCATGATACAGCTTGAATACTTACAAATGCAGTTTGAGAAGCTGTGGAAAGAGCAGTTTCTCTTTGAAAGGATCTATGGATCTGCTGCACGGTGACCTTTTTTGATTTTTCCCGTGAATTGTGCTATCGCTGAGCCTTCTGTCAGTCCCTTTCCCTTCTACTTCTCCTTGTTCTTGGCCAAATACGTGTCACACTGCTGACTTGAATATCTTGCAAAAGAGGAGATCTAAGAGGATCTTTGTGCTGACTTGCACTAAATGCAGGTGAATGTGAGAACTATAGCCTGTGTACTTCTGAGATTTTTTTTTTTTGAGTTTTTAATCACAGTGCTTTTTCCTCTTTTTTTTTCTTTTTTTTTTTTTTCCACAAATCTGAGGCAAGAAAAACTTCTGACTGTTCAAAGTGTGTTTGAAAGGGGAGATATGCCTGTTTGAACCTCAGTGCTGAGTAGAGAGCTTGGCTTATTCTATTGTCTGTCCTGGTGGTGGAACCCTGATAGCTTGGGTGCTACCACAGAGTAAATTACTAAGAGTGCAGATCACTGCAGGTTGTGGTGATTTGTCAACTAATGATCTGGTTTGTTTCTTTTTTTTTTTTTAATCAAGCAGAACTTTTGTTCACAACTGGAAGAAAATAAGACGTGTCTTACTTTCTTATAGCAGCTGCTGTGTTTGCATAGGCAGGGCTACATAACTAGGTGTTTTACTTACTGTCTCTCTGCCCTGTTGCTCCTGGGACATGCTATGGCTTCACTTCCAAAGAGCCAACGTTCTGTAAGTTCACGCCGTAGCATGCTATGTAGCCAAGCCCTAAAATGTTCCAAATACCACATACCATGAATGTGGATGACTACGTATTGCTGAAGTATTTATTGCACAAAACCTTAAAAGCAGTTCCTGGAAAGGATTGCGGGCAAAGGTACTGAAAAAGGAATAAATCAGTAAGATACTGCTAGGATTGGTGAATCCAAAAAATAAGTCGTGCCATAGCAGTTAGATGCATGAACACACCTCAGATTCTTTAAGGAAATTCTTCTGCTCTGCTAAATCAATCTGTTTTTACATTTAGCTTCGCTGCCAGGACGTGTTAATGATCAGAGTAGTGCTGTCCAGTTATATTAATGCTGTTTGTTCTACGTCTCCAAGAGAGACTCGCAAGTCTGTGAGGTTGCTTTCATCCCTGTGGTTCAAAGTCAGGCAATGTTTTGTTTCTGTGAGTGCAAAGGAGAAATTATGTAAGTGTTTGGAAGAGCACAGTTTGCTGCGTGCTGGCTGGTGTGCTGTGATGGCCGGTGTGCCTCTTGCAGATTCTGTGATGTAGGGGTGCTTAGCTCTGTGAAGGCGGAAAGGAGCTCAGGGGAGGGCAAGTGGGACAAGAACAACAGGAAAGAAATAATTTGAACGCAGTGAAGGTGAAAATCTTGCTGGTTTTTCTTCCCCCTCTGCAAAGTAACTGGTGATAATGATCCTGAGGGTGGTGGCAGTGCAGACAATAAATGAGAATCCTGCGTGGTTTGAGCCAAGCTGAGTGATACAGGTCTTTTCCTTTGAAGTGCTGGATCCCTTCTTGGTAGGGAGTGAAAAAATCTTGATACCCGTGGATAGTACCTCGTAGATCCTCTTCCAGGCTGTGCAGAGCACAGACCTGACTTACTCCTCAGAGAATAATTACTTCCTCCCCAGTTCCTACCAACCAGGCATGAATGATATTTACTTTATGATTTTTATTTTATGATATTTACTGCAGCAAATATCATGTTCAAATTTCTCTTTGCTTTTTTTATGAAGTCACTCTGATGTTCTTTAGCTTGTTAATAAGATGCCATGTAGTGCAGTGAGAATTTCATCCTGTGTTTACCGACTCTTTAGTAACTGTGTGAAGAGAAAAAAATGCAGTTAACTTTACACACACCTATTACCTTTAGTTTTATTGCCATAAAATGATTAGGATTGTCTGTGTGCACAGCTAAACACGTTTCACACGACACGCTTCCATCACCTGATAAACGACTGTTTTGTTTGACAGATGATGTCTCAGGCTGAGGGCCAGCAGAGAGACTTGATCAGGAGCATAGAATGCCTTCCTGTCTCCGGTCACCTTACATCCTTGGATCAAGACCTATTAATGCTCAAAGCAACTTCCATGGCAACCATGAACTGCTTGAATGACTGTTTCCATATTCTCCAGTTACAACATGCTTCTCAGCAAAAGGGATCCTTACCAGCAGGTGGGTATAGATGCTCACGGAGAGCCGAACTCTCTAACAAGTATTAATCCTTTCCTCCTTGCAAAAATGCTCATCCCACTAAATACAGTTTCACATGGGCAGAGAAATCTGCCAGACGCGTGGTTTCTTGTTAGTTTTCCAGAATCCGACTTGCTGGTGCTGGGCAGGACTCCTTGTGTATTGTGTATTTTTTTTTTTTTGATTGTTTATTTTGTCCAGAAGTTTGTGGCAGCGGCTGCATAAATGTAACATCTAACTGTTGTGGAGCATCTCACAACAGAATAAAGTACATAAGGCACCACAACAGGGCTGCCTTTGGGTTGTAACTGGCTGCTCAGAAACAAGAAGGGGATTTTTTTATGACATGGCAGATTCTAGGATGTGCGGTGTCCAGTACAGCTCTGTCAAATGTTACGCTTTTCTGACTTTATAATAAATATTTAGTGTGAAAACAAACAAACAAAACCAAAACAACAAAAAAAACCCCAAAAAACCCAAAACCAACCAAACAAAAAACCCCCAAACATTTGCATGGGTGTAGCTTTCATTTCTATTTAAGCATTAAACTACAAAACTCTTCATTTGCACAGGTAGTTACTAATACTATTTATATATCAGAATTCTTGGTTTGAGTTAACATCCTAGTCTAAAACATGGGCTGAGACAAGCGTTGCCTTCCATTCTGAGGCCGGAGCAGATTTGTAGGCAAATGCAAATTGGGCAAAGGTGTAAAAAAAGAAACCAAAAAAAAACCCCAAATAAAACCATCCCCAGACTAATGGGTGTGTAATAAGAGGCATAAAGCACACGGACAGCAGACCGATGTGCACTTGGTCACTTCTACACCAGCAGGTGCTTACCGGAATTGTTCCACATAATTTGTGTGCGGTGCATGGAACTGAATGTCTTCTTTCTTGTTTGTTATTTTTCTTGCACCTCATTGTGATTTTTTTTTTTTTCATGTGTTTACTTTGTGGCTTTTTGTGAGCAAAAAACTTTTGAGGATTCTCAAAAGCTGGACTTTTTTCTGCCCCAGTATTTTCCTGATGGAAATGCTGCCGTTTATCTGAATTAAACTTACTTATTCTGCCTGTTGTGGTTGAGGATGTGACCTAGTTCTGTGTAACAGAGGTTTGGAAATGAAGGATTGTGTAGCATATAGGAAGAAACAACAGACACTTCAGTGGAGGTTCCTAAGCACAGGAAACTGCTGTGTGGTGGTAGAAATACAGGTTTCCTATTAATTTCTGTATTTGCAACCCAGCCAAGATGGTTTGTCCTTTTGTGTGTTCTTCAAGTAAAAACTGATTGGAGTCACGTGTGCATTTATTAGCCTTTGAAAAAGAGCGGAACATTTGTATTATTAATGAGGAATCTGATCTGTTCTGATAAATTAGCTGGGAGTAACTAGAGATGCTGGAATCATCAAGTGGGTAACAGCTTTCCAAGCCCTGCAGGTTTGTTTTTTTTTTTTTTCTTTTTTTATCAACTATTATTTATTCAATAGTATGTGCTTTGCCCTCTTTGCAGCTGAGAAAAGAGAAGTGCCCACTCTAGAGGAAACACTGGCTACAAAACTTTTTCTGCTTTACCTCTTTCTAGTCTAGAACTGAGCTGGGTTTGAGAAGCTGCTAATTGGTGGGCTGTTTTGGTTTGGTTTTGGTTTTTTTTTTGGTACGAGTGAAAGAAAATTGTTAGGGTTACTTAACATTCCATGATGCTGGGTTCTTCCTGTAGTGTCTGGTTACACCGTTCATGACACCAACTAGCTTCACCAGTCCCAAGTTGCATGTATTACAGCTCACCAATCGCAGTGGTTGTGCTAATGATCACCGAAGGGGGTGTCTCATTGCACCACCTTTGTTTAGTGGCTGCTGAAGGGATTGGCTGCTGGAGGAATTGGCTGCTTTCAGCTTATTCCTTAAAAAAAAAATAGCTCTTTTGTGAAAACTGCTATTTGCTGACCTTCCAGAGGATGAGCAAGTTTCAGCGCAAACTTTCTTTTGCTTCAGGAACGACGATCAGTTGGTTGGAACCGAAGATATCTCTGGCAAACCACTTCAAAAATGGAGCGGCTCAGAATTTCCCAGCGGAGATAAACAAGCCAGCATCTGTCAGAGAAGAGCAGTCCATCACAGAGCCCTGCCAGCTAACAAGGGTAAGGTAATGTGAACATCCTCTTTCTGTGGGGAATTATTTTGAGGAATATCTGTAAGCGTTCCAATCGTATGTGAAAATGATTTAACGACAGTTCTTCTCACGCGTTTTGGTTGGCTGTTTTGGAGGAGGAGTGAGTACAGTTGCTGTAAATGAACTTTCTTCCTTGCTTTTTCGATACATGTTGCTGTTTTCTGTAAGTGGCTGTCAAGCAGAGGGAACCCATTGAGATGGTAATGCAAGGTGGTGAAATATGCAGTATTCCCTTGTATTTTGATATAAAACAAGTGGATATTGAAGAGCAAAAAAACCTAACCGGAATTCGTGACACTCTCAAAATAGGCCCAAGAAGAACTGCCGAAGCAGACAGAATTGCCAGTTTCCAGCTATTAAATCTCCTCATCTTTCTTTTTAAGCTCTTGTTTTATCTGTTTTTCTTAATCTGAGCAATTCTCATCGCTTGACTTCAGGATGGCTTAATGTATTTGCAGTACAGCTGTATCATTATAACTGTCAAGATTGATTTGAAATGCAAGACACTAAAGTAAAAAACCAGCAGGGATTATGATAAAGCTAAGCTAGAAAATCATAATTACATTCTTTTTATACTAGTTGGTTTCACACAGTTCTTTGGATGAGACTGTATCCTTGTGAAAAGATAGCGTGATGTTGTATGTCTCTGCAACAGCACTGTGCTATCGTAGCAAAATCGAGAAGGAAAGATTTTTTCAGTTGCTATAGCTCATAGATATTTTTTAATGGATCACAGTAGTTGCTACTAAGTTAAAAAAAAAGGGGGGGAAGAAAAAACAAACCAGGAGCTTTCAGATAAATCACTTAATTCTTTCCTTCCAACAATTCAGCAAGTTGCAGTTGGTTGAAGTGATGTATTTTGGCTATGACTAGTCTTATCACTCCCCTTTATTTTCAGCTCCCTTATTTACAAGAGCAAACCAGCTCCTTGGAAAGGAGTCACCCGTGTGATACTTCAGTGTTCCTCAGGGTGTGAGCTGTGGGTGGGGACTTGGCCCCCTGTTTTTGGTGACTGAGTGTTCACAAATTTGCCTGGAGCCAGGGCAGCTGCTCTGGGACAAAGGGCTTTGCTCAGGCAGGTGCATTTTGCTGCCCTCCCGTGGCATTCAGAGCCTCTCCCCTTTGCATCTGCCTCCCTCCCGCTCTTTGCCCCTGGAGGGTGCTGGGCAGAGCCCTGGGGATACCACCATCCCTTCCACCTCAAGTGCTCAACTTTCTGCTTGTGAGGTGACGGTGATTAAAATGGTGCTTGCAGGGTGGTGGTGGTTATAGCGGTGCTAAGATAATTTCTGCTGGTCTGTCTGGGTGCTTTAGTCATACTGGCAGACAACCAGCAGGTGTAGTCTGGGTGTGTGTGGATATTTTGTTGTTTTCATGGAACTACTTCAAATTACTTTACCTTTTTCCCTCTTTGTTATGGATTGGCACTAGCAGCAACACTGCTAATGTCTGTAGATATGTTGATTACTGTCCTACTTGATGACAGGCAAGCACTTGTAACTAGGAGCTACGATTTGCTGCAGCCTTTGGAGTAATGAAGGCAGTACTGAAAGCCTGAAGTAGTGTGGAGGGATGCTGCTCAGATGGGTGGAATTTCTGCTAGCTTTTGCCTCGCTATTTTTGTGTACGTGTTAGAAGCTTGTCATTCTGTCAGCCTACAATACTTAAAAACAAGTATGACCTGATTTCCTTTAAGCTTTTTTTTTTCTGACCCTTGTGAGGAATGGTGAGAAATATTAGCCTGAATCTTCTAGATGAAATCTGCACTGAATCATCTTAATGTCCCTTTAAATTCTTCAACTGTTGTTTATCTTTGGGGGTAGACTCTGTTGTGTAGCTCTCTGCAGTCGTTTTTTTTCCATATGTGGACAGTTAAATACAATATGAAGGCCTTCTTCAATATTGTCTGTCCCGCTCACATCTTTGAGCTGATATTTATGACTTTCATCCCAGGAACTTGAAGAAATAAATCCAGATGAGGAGCTGGAGGATATCTGTGATGATAAAGAAGATGATCTAGGAGCAGTGGAAGATCAGCGCAGTGTTATCTTGCATCTCTTGTCTCAGCTGAAACTTGGCATGGACTTAACAAGAGTAAGTAACTGAAGTGTGAAGACTGGCTGCAGTAAAAGCCAAGTGCCATTTTGAACTCAGCTCCTGTATTGGACAATATTGAGTTTAATACAAAGTTGTGGCCTGCGGCAACTTCAGATCCCAAGATCTAGTGTGCTAGTTTGAGGCTGGTTTTAAGTGAAACATGCTAAGGGAGTGGATTTTCTCTAATACAACTGGCCATATCTTTTCTATTGCATTCTCTTTGTGTTTTCTATGATGTTTTTGTTTGCTTTCCTATAATGGCCTGCTTCTTTCCTGGTTTTCCACCTTCCTCATTCCTACAGCCTTCTCGGGTTTTTTTGTCTTTTTGCTTTCTTTCCGTAATCTTTTTTTCCTCACTTGATAATGCTTTTACAACAACTTGCATAACCCTGCACCTGTATTCGTGCTGCTTCTGAAAAGAAGTTTTCTTTTGGTTTCCCGTTGTCTGTCCTCAGAGGTCTGTTTACGCCTCTCTGTCCTATTTTCATTTTGTGTTTGCTCACAGCTATAGCAAGCAGGAACAAAGATATACTGGAGAGAACTGGGTTTGACACTTCAGTGCAGATCTCTAAAGCAAGCAGCTTTGAAAAATTAAAACTCAGTTGCTATTAGACAACCTGGACAGCAAATCTGGGAAATCAGGCTGTTACCAGCTTAGGTTCCATTTGTTCCTGTGAAGACTTCTTGCCATAAGGACTAGACACTTAAAGAAAACATGGGGTTTTCAGTGTCCTGGAATGAGAAAAGCATTCTCTTTCTTGAAATCACAGGTAATTCCAATTTTTGATCACTAGCTACTCAGACACTACAAACACTTGTATTGTAAAGCTTCCATTTCATAATTTGAGCGGGAGAAAGAAGGTAATATGAACAGGCTCTGCTGCCTGTGGGCCAAACTTAACCCCCTTGTTGCTTAATCAGGTATACTTTAAGTCATTACTTCACTTACATTGAAGACTGGATTTGGTCTGTCTCTTTCTCTTAGTTGAATCAAATTAAGTCTGTCTCCCAGTTATGACTTTTGTCTGCAGATGTAGTTCAGAGCCTTTAGTTCAGAGCAGACAAAGCACTGAAATGTGAGAAGCCCGACTTCAAAGTGCGTAATGAAATTGTTAGAATCACACTTAAGTTAAACGTCAGGGTACTGGGGAGAAAAGCAACTTCAGTATTGCAGGTTGGTGTTGCAACAACATGGCAAGTGTATGCAGCTTAGCTTGTATATCTGTTAGGAGTCTTATGTCTGTGCTCTGCTTCTCTGAATGCAGCTGGGTTAAATGGACTGTCTTGTTCTCACAGTTGAGACACTCTTGTGCTGCTCTTTGCAATGTTAATTACATGAACTTAGCTGCTACTGCAAGGAAGGAAAGACTGGTGGTACCCACAACCCCTTACTGTACAGTACTGCTCTTGGCCCAGCGAAGCACAGAACTGCTGGGTTTTATAGTGGTGAACGTAACTGGGAAAGCGTTAACTGGAAAATCTGTGCTCAGAGGTACAGGATCTACCTACCTATGTTATTTCTCATGGGAGCTTGTCCTAGTTGCTGTGCTGAAGGAGACTGCAGGCTCTTGAGAGCGCTGCTGTAGCACTTGCTTTTCTCTTCATTAGACAAAACCTTTCATAACCTCTGCTCTGAATCTTCCATGCTATAGTTTGAGCTCCTTCCTGCTTGTTTTCTCCTCCACAGATGTGTGGGACATACTAACTTTTTGCAGCTCTTTTATGTTTTTGGAGGGATACGCAGTCCCTTTCAACCTCTTCAGTCCTCATAGTACTGACTGGGCAGGTTTTTTCCTTGTAGATTGCTTTTCTGGGACTTCTGATCACTAAATTTTGCTTGCATCTTAGAAGACAAGAAAATTCAGTCTGAAAGTGTGGTGTCCAAAACAAGACAGAATCTTCTGAGAACTTCCCTTAAAAAAGTGCCTGTTTCTTTGTTTTACTTACTAGAGATTTCTGTGTTTTTATTTCAGGTGGTTCTTCCCACTTTTATTTTGGAGAAACGGTCGTTGTTGGAGATGTACGCGGACTTCATGTCCCATCCAGATCTCTTCATTGCAATCACAAACGGCACTACCCCTGAGGAGAGGATGATCCGCTTTGTCGAGTATTATCTCACTTCATTTCACGAAGGCCGCAAAGGAGCTATTGCAAAGAAACCCTATAATCCAATCATTGGGGAAACATTTCACTGCTCCTGGAGGATGCCGAAGAGCGATGTAGCCACTGATGCTGGCAATAACTCATCTGCCCACTCCCTCTCAGAGCAAGTAACTCTGTCTAAAGATACGGAAGGCCAAACAGAGCTGGACTACTATACAGTAAAGTTTGTAGCTGAGCAAGTGTCCCACCATCCTCCTGTCTCAGGGTTTTACGCTGAATGTGTAGAGAAAAAGATGTGTGTCAATGCCCACGTCTGGACAAAAAGTAAATTCTTAGGAATGTCAATAGGAGTGACAATGATTGGTGAGGGTAAGTGTATCTTCTGTCCTTTATTCACTTCAGAGGGATGGTAAAATGATAGGAAGTTTGATCTTACATTCCTCTGGCAGAAATACAGGTGAATAGTTAGGTAGTTTTGCTTTAAAGACTTTAAAAACAGAAAAAAAAAAATCTGCTTGCAGAAGATGTCAAAGGGGTTTCAGATATTTTTTTATATACTTCTCACTTTCCTCTAGTCTCTGTGGTCTGCAAGCCTTGATGTATGATCATTCAATGATTTCTTTATTTTTGCTGTTTGCAAAGCACAGAAGATACTATAAGTCCTCATTATACACAGCAAATTTTCCTATGGGGAAAAAAATAGATAGATTTATGCTTTGCCAAAAATCAGGATTATACTTGGGAATAAAATTTTGACTGTTAAACCAAAGAGCAGCTGCTGTGATGTAAACTGATATTTATGAATATTTCCAAAGCATTGGAGAAAGTAATTTGCATCAGACATTTATTAAGTAGAAGTGTTGTTGCATTTTCATGCATTGCACTTAAACTAAAACTTGCATAGTAAGATGCATTTCTTTAGCTAGAGCAATTGGATCCTTTAGGGACAGAGAAGGGTAACTGCCCTTAAACTGTAGTTTCCATTTAGTACTCAGATTTACTGCAAGAGATGAGACAGCATCTCCCTTTCTGTGTCCCCTGTGTATATTCCCCAGCAACTGGGGATTTCAGGCACTTGCACGTAAACTACCTACTGGACAAGGGAATGAGCGTGGCAGGGGATGTGAAAGGCAGATCTCAATGCCTTGACTGTACCAGGTAATTTCTGAAGTTAGTATCTGCTCTAGGGCATTTCTTAAATTGTGTCCTAACTTTTCAGAATTTCTCATGTTTTTCATACTTGACGTCAGACACGCAGTGATAATGTGCCGCAGAGGCATGATGGGCTGATGCAGCGGTCAGATGTCATGCGATGGTCTTGTAAAGGCAAGAGGTAGATCTTGTGGTCTTGATTTATTTTATAGAAATATATATATAATATATTTTTTAAAAAATTAAATAGGAATCAAACACCCAAGTCCTAAAACCCAAAGGAAACTTCTAGGTTTTTATGAGATTCTTGACATTTTTTGCAAAAGCTACTGTCAGGAAAGAGTTGGGTTTGTCTTGGCAGAGAGGTGCAGTAAGGAGGATTGTCTCTGCTACCTGCCTTCACATAGGGTAGAGGTATTATAGGGAGGGAAAACAGACTGGGAGTATTAGCCTTCCTCAGGAGCTGCAGTTCAGGGCATTCATTGCTTATTTCTTCTTGTCAGCGTAAGTCTTGTGTTGCCAAGCTCCAGAACCAGCAGTAAGAGAGTGACCAGCTTTTTTACATGCTACTGAAAAGTATGGTTCACACACAATATTCTGCTTTATGGAGCAGTATGATTAGGAGAAATGTCTTTTCCCAAAAGAAACGTAAATCCATGTTACTCAAGTAAGTACTTTCAGAAAAAGTCTAGACTCTGTAATGAATGTCACTTTTCTGTTGTTTTTTCCTTTCTTTTTTTTGTGTGAGGGGCTATTAAGAAAGGCAGTCAGATGTAATATTGGCTAACTGTATCAGTAACTCCTAGATCTTTTCTAAAATAGCGCTGATTTAGGGATTCTTGTGTTTCTTCATGCAGGTGTCTTAAGTCTCTTGGAACATGGGGAAGAATACACGTTCTCTCTGCCCTGTGCTTACGCTCGGTCAATTTTAACTGTTCCGTGGGTAGAGCTGGGAGGAAAAGTCAACATTAACTGTGCAAAGACTGGATATTCTGCAAGTATTAACTTTCACACCAAGCCCTTCTATGGTGGCAAATTACATCGGTGAGAATGTTTGGGTTTGGTTTTTTTTTTCCTATTTTACCACGTAGTCTTTGCTCTAGAACTGCAGTAGCTGCGTAACTCCCGTGCTGTGTGCACTGAATAATACGCACTCGATCATTTGAAAAAACCATTATTTTCCTGTTTATAAACAGCTGAGACGTTGCCGTGCTCTTATTATCATAGCTAATCAACTGCATCTCATGTGATCCTCAAGGAAATATCGAGTTGTATTTCAAGACAGTAAGGAAATTCCGTTTGTCTGACTCCCTTTTCAAGCCACTGGGAAAACAGAGCCCCTGTCTTTTATTCCTGGCTGCCACAGAGTCTCTTAGTTCTGTTAGAAGTTGGTTAGTGTTTCTTATTTTTCAATTTGCTCTTTCTTTGAAGTGAGATTGATCTTACTGGCTTAAAGGGTTCCATGTTGTTTGCAACGTGCATTGTAGTTGCGCTGCGAAGATCACTAGTAAATACTCTTCTGTTACTTACTGGTTTTAGGATTGCTGTATAAGAAACATAAGACTGTCAAGTTTAAGCCACTTACAGAAAATCTAGGTAAAAATGCCCTTTTTTTTTTTTTTAAAAGACAAAAATACCTTTTAAAAAAAGACTACCTTTTGTAGTGGTAATTTTTCATGTGTTTGTGTGCTTAAAAACTAACAGGTAAAAAAAGATGCAGGGAAAGTTTGTCTGGGATTACTTCTAGCAGATTCTGGGAAGTATCTGCACGTGGTACAAAAGCTTTTGAAACTCACTAGCATTTAACCTTTTAGACATTTTATAGTAAGACTGCAGATTAGCCTTGTGCTAATATAGAGACAATTGACTGAGGAAGGAGAAAACTAAGTAGCAGTCATACAAAGAATGGCTGATTGCAGAGCATTTTGCAGTCAGCCGTTCAGTGGATGGTGCTTGGTTTTAACCTTTCTTAGATTAAATATGTTAGAGATGGTAATCAAATATATAACAGCCTGGAACATCAGAACTTCTTCGGTGTGGGTTGCTCTCACAGGTAACAAAATCATGTCTTCTCTACACCACTTTTCCTGAAGGAGGTAGGGTAAGGCTGTATTTTCTTGTTTGTTTTCCTTTTAAGCATTAAAACTCACCAAAACCTCAGTCTTGAAGTGCTTTGCCCCATGAATTTGCATACATGCTTTGAATTTCACTTGCAAGCGTAGCTCCCCTGCCCGGCTGCATCTGGAGACCTGAAGCTTATGTGGAGCTCTGTTTTACTTGAGACAATTTTAAAGTGTTGCTTCATTTGGGATTTTTTTTTGTATCTTCCACCTTGCAACAGCTCCTGTTGCACCATAAAAAAGAAGCGGTAGGACGCATTTTTACTTCAATGATTTAATTTTGGAAGCCGTTTTGTTGTTTGTCTCGTTGAAATGAGTCACAGGTGTAAAGGCTTTTTAAAGACATCGGTTCAAGGTACTGTAACTATTGGAAATTTGACATGGTGATGATTGGACATTGCCAAGAGAATCTCTTGCTGGGGAAGCAGCAACGTTGTCATGGTTACACAGCACAAGTGAGGTTGCTATGGCAATGGTATAGATTTTCTTATTTTTATTTTTTTTTTTTTTTTGTAGAGTGACCATTGTTGTTAGGCCTCAGCTGAGTATTGGCTCCTCGGCCCTGTACCTCTCTAGTTTGATGAAATAGAGGGTGATGATAATGAACTGCTAGGCATAAGCTTACAAAAGTGCTAGCAAACTTTCATCAGTAATATTAGTTCAGGCAGATATCGTGATCATCTGCAATGCTGGGAATGGTTGTGTGTCACGGAGCAGTGCAACTTGAAGAAATAGAGGTTGCAATGGAAGTTTAACGTAGCAGCTCAATGCTGCACCTTCACAGTGAGTGATGTAACTTTGTTTACTTCAAGCTCAGCAGAGATGGTAATTTTGTGATTGATATTAAAATGCTGGGTGTCGTTATTGTGCTGTAACTGCACAGTGCTTGGAAAAATTAGGCTCTTAGGGTTGTGAAGATGTAAGTGCAAAGTCCAGACAGGCTGGTTGCTGGCATCCTGTGGATTCAGTCTGTTCAGAGGTCTCCTGGGAGGAGGAGGAGGACTCCACCATGTGTAATAGCTTTGGAGAGGTGTGGAAGGATGAAAAAGCAGCACAAAATAAAGTCTGCTTGCTTGTTGCCTACTCTTTCAGTTGTTTTCAGAAACTGCTAGTGCTTGTTAACTTCCACCAAAAAAAAAAAGCTATTAGTTTAATGTAAACATGCTTTTATTGCTGGTATTGGTCCAACTCTGGCCTTTTTTCTTCAATGAATCCTAAATTTTTGTAATAGAAAGCTGTGGGTGAGCAGCACGTATTTGTCACACTGTTTTTTTGGAAGATCTTTATAATGAACTTAAATTATATTTGAGCTGCTGGATCATAACGTGACTCTAGCCGCTTCCCACGTGCGCACGATGTGGCAGAAGCCCTGGCTGCTGCCTCCAGCTCTGAGCTGGTGGTGAGCTTTCCCCGCAGGTCTGGTTCAGCTGGTGTTCAGTAACTCTGTGCTGGAAGGTCTGGCCTGTGATACTCGTTTCGTTGCCTGAGAAATTAATTTCTGTTCTGATGCCAGGTTCAGTGGAGACAGCACAGCTGGATGTGGTCAGTGCATACGGAAGAAGGGAAGTGGCACCTACGTGTCCTGCGCTCCCTTCCTCCTCTGGCAGTGACACCGCGCAGGCAGCGCGGGCAAGGTGGGAGCACAGAAGTGCTACTTTCTGCTCTTCTGTGTGCAGTTACTCAAAGGAGATAAGAGCAAACCAGTGGTGTAGCAAGTCAGCAATTACTAGCTGCACATAATGTAGGTGTGAAAGGAGCTGTAGCATGGACTCTGTGTGAGTGCTGGGGAAATGTGCAGAGGGGAGCTGGAGAGCGGTGTGTTGTAGAGAGGTTGTGTGCAGGTAAGTGCAGTTTAATTGGAGCTGGAGATGGTGTCCTTTGTGAATCCCGCAGCACCTTACAAGCTTGAGAGCCGTGTTTACATAGTGTGCAGACACTTGTTTCTTCTTTCTTGGAGAAAAGTTCTGTTTGAGGGTGGTAATTTGCTTACCTGGCGATGCTCAGTAAGCTTCCGCTCCTTGATTCAGGATGAAGTGAGTGTTGGGAGGTCCTTGCACAGGTCTTGATACTAAGAAGAAAAATATGCATCAGTGCATGCAGTTATGGTGATACTGCAGATATTGCATCTGTGCAACACTTTGAATGAAATATTGCACATTAGGAAGACATTTTGAATATCTTGTTATTGGCAGAAGCTTCTGTGAAGGGAGCAGGAAAGAAAAGCAGTTCTCCTGATTCCTAGTTTTCTGCTTTGCTTTCTGCCTTTCTGTATCTGGTGCTTATTTGAGGAACATAAAAATGAGACCACTTACATGTGGAGAACATTGAGATGTAAAGATGTGAGAGAAAGTGCCAGCAGGTAGTGAGATATGTTCTTGATAAAAAGTTTCATTTTTAATTTTGAAGTCTGAACTACGTATCTGTTGTGATGTTTCAAGTGAAAGGGATTAACTGCTTGTTACATGTGAACCAGCCTGTGTTAGGTGGGTTTTTTTTTTCATTTTCATTTTTATTAAAAGGTTTGAAACAAGTTTAAGCTGAAATCAAACTTAAGAGTTTCCTGGGTAACATGAAGAGAACTAGAGCAATGAGTGAAAGTCCCTTTGCTCTTTGAGCTTCTCCACGCGACTGCGATTGAAGTAACTAACATTTTTAAAGACAGTGTGGCAAGTTAGCGAACTCATTCAGAATTGAATGATTATGCAAGGAGCAGTCCTCAGATGTTTTCAGCCACCGCCTCTTAAAACTAAATTGTTTTCCTAGAGTCACGGGTGAAGTGAAGCAGAACATGATGAACACAGTGGTGTGCAGGGTGCAAGGGGAGTGGAACAGCGTGCTTGAGTTCACCTACAGCAACGGGGAGACAAAATACGTGGACTTGACCAAGCTGTCTGTGACAAGAAAACGAGTCCGGCCCCTTGAGAAACAAGGACCGTTTGAATCTAGGTACAATATGTGTTTGCTGTTGTCTGACCCTTTCTGTCCTAAGCGGCCTGCTGAATGCCTTAGCAAAACATACAAATGTGTATGTGGATAGTTGTGGATATTTGTGGATAGTGCTTAGTGGCAGAGAACTTAATTGTTTGTCTTTTTAAAAACAAAACACAAGTGCATGAGAGAGCACAAAACCCAAGTGTGGGTACGTGGTTGTTTATCATGTCTCTCCTGTTCATGGACAGAGTTGCCTTAGGCTCTGCTAGAACAGAGCCTCCTTATTGGTTTTGTTTTTAACCATCAGTGGGGCAGCTCCTGTCAAGGGGAGTCCTCACAAGAAACTACTTGTTGAATAACATTTCCATAGCAACTTTGAAGGGTGTACAAACTGACATTAGACTGGCACAGCCAAAACCTCAGAGCCCTTTCTATCTGCTCCTAGTTGCTGATGTAGCTGTAAGACCTGGCTGTGAGCCCTGCCACGTACAGTTCACCATCGTGCTCTGACCTGGGTTGGTTTATCACGTACAAGCGGAGGAAGCGCTCCTGTTCTGAATGAACTGCATGTGGCAATCCTGTAGCTGAGAATGGCAGGCTGAGAATAACTTTTGGAAAGTAAAATTGGCAATTTGTTTTGTAGGAGGCTGTGGCAGCGTGTAACAGAGTCTCTGCGGGATGGAGACATTGATAAGGCTACGGAGCACAAGCGAGCCCTTGAGGAGCGGCAGAGGAATGAGGAGAGGCTTCGTGCTGAAACAGAAACACCGTGGCGTACTAAATACTTCCTCAAAGAAGTAAGTTCCCAAGCAGTTAGCTGTCGACGAAGGCAGAGGCAGAACTACCGTGAAGGCAGGCGCACGTGTGGGTCTGTCCCGTCAGAATACACTATTTGGCCTTAGATCTTACAGTGTGGATCCGTAGGAGTGAGGTGACATGAGCACTCCCAAACGTGTAAAGGCGTGACTTTATCCTTCACTCCCCAAACACTTTGATTTTGCAATTCCCTCACAACAAAACGCTTGCCAGTTGTGCGGTCCGGTTTCTTTTACCAGGTGCTTCCTCGTGGCACGTGGAGGATGGCTTACCGTGTAGAGGTGTAAGTAGGCTGAAGCTGTAAACACTCAAAGAAAACAATCAGAGGTGCTGACTTTGCACTTGTTGTGTGCGTAGGAACCCAAGACGTTACCGTAAGCGAGAAGGAACAGGAATTCATTCTCAGCTTAGAACTTTTTTGTTCTCGTATGTTCCGTTTTGGATGGATCTTATTTGATCAGTGGTTTAACCTGTATTTCAATAATTACAGTAACAATAATATAGGAAGACACTTAACGAGGCGATCCACAGCCTTCCCAGGACGGCTGAGGGCTTTCCTTGTAATCCAGATGATGAGACCCTGCTTGTGTTGAGAGCTTTGCTGAGCTGAGCCGGGCCCTTAGCAGGAGGGGAGGACTCAACTAAAATTTGTGCTGTGGTAGTTTAGATTCTCCTTGTAGTGAAAGCTTTACTGTTAAGCTGCAGTATTGTAACTCCCATTTCTTCTTCCCATAGCTGTGATCTAGTAAGGGTTTAAAATGTAGGCTAAGAAAGTTTGATGGTGGGTGTGTTGTGTTTTTTTTCCTTGGGTTTCTTCCAGTTTTATTTTTCAAAGTTCAGGACTATCTGTTAGCTCCAGTGAAGTTTTTTTGTTTTCTAAAACTATTCTAGTTTTAGAAAACATCTAGTTTAGATGTTTGTGGTATTAGTACCTAGATTTAGAAGAGGTGAAATTCTGTGGCTAATCCAAGATACAGATCTACTCAGAAAACGTTTAAACGTAATCCTGAGCTACTTCGTTTCCGAGTTTAAGCAGTTGAACTGTGTTAGAGCTGATAATCCTGGAGAGCTGCCTCTCTGCTGGCTTCTTGTTTGGCTTTTTAAAGTAATCTGGATCATGGAGTTGAGAAGAGGGCTTTCTATCTGGGTTAATTACCAGTGCAGTCGATTACCAGAGCGCGCCGTGGCTCGACGAGAGTCTGTGTGTGGTCTGAAGTAGCCTCAGAAGCCTGCAGCGTCAATCTCTGTCTTAATCTGTGGGAGTTAAAGGTATAAGCCATGTCCCTCCGGTTCTCACAGCTATCGGGCTAATAGTTGTGTGAAGGGAATTCTCCAGGGGCGGTGTCTTTTATCATAACAGTGTTTTCTCTTTAAATTGCAGGGAGATGGCTGGGTTTATCATAAACCCCTCTGGAAAACAGTCTCTGCTGTGCAAACTCAGCAACCAGACACCAACTAGAAAAGCTGCTTTAAGATGAGTTTTCCAATTTTCCTCTCCTTTTCCTCTGTCTGTCAAAATACAGTAACAACACCGAGTGTCCCCTTTTTATGTAACTGTGGAAGTTTAAATGAGCGTAAAGAAATAAATATACTAGGGCACTTTAAAGCTATTAAAAAAAAAATAAAATTGTAGAGACAAACTTGTCAGATACATTCAACCAACCTGTTTTTTTGTATGATCCAAGAGATTTTATCTGAATTGTGTAAGATTCTTCTAAGTAGATCCGATTGCAAAAGCTGCCTAAGAAAAGAAGGAACTGTTGAAAATTGGAATGATGTTGGAACTTTTTTCAGAATCTCCACCAAGCTCTTTAATGACTGAAACCTGCTCAGTACCCATATAGACAACGGCAACAAAAATTTGCTGCTTTTATGCCCGGCGATTCACCTTTTTGGTGAAAACTGGAGGGGTGTTTGGAAGATGTGCCTGAAATCAGTGTTAAGAAACAACTGGATCGTGACGACTTTTTTCTTCAGTGAGAACATGTGCATGCATCGGAGGAATATGGGATATATGTAGAGACTACTGTCCTTTTTTTATGGATTTATAAAAGCAATTAGAATTGTAACCATGGAGAAATTTTTCCTCTGAAATGTTTTATTATACTTGAAATAACTGACTTGAATTGGAAAAGTAATTTGAACACTTTTCAGCTCCTAATTTTATTAAATCTCTTTGAGTGACTTTGATTTTTCTCATGTTATAATACAATGAGGTTTGGCCTTTTTGTTTTTTCCTTCTTCCCTTCCCAAGGACTAAGGCTTTCAAAAGGAATGGAAAATGTACAATTTTGTATTTAAAATTTTCTGCCCATCTAATCATCTCAGAGGTGAATTATCAGTGTTACAACCTGTCCTTTGGATTGTTTTGGTTTTTCTCATGTGGTGTTATTCAGAACAAAGCAGCGAAATGTCACCTGTGAATACATGGACTGTAGGTCCTGGGTTTTCATCTTACCATAAAAAAAAAACAAGCTGATTAAGCTGAGGACTGGGTATTGATTTGAAACACAATCAGGTATCAGGAAACTGTATTCAGGTACAAACATCCTCTTTTTTTTTTTTTTTTTTATAACTATTTTATTGAAGTCTAAGAATTGCTGGCAATTAAGATTAGTACTTATTATGGCTTTCGTTATTGTTGTAACTACAAGCTACCTTAATTTTTCCAACAGTGGTGCCTTAATCTGTTTGTTCTTCTGATGTAGTCTTCCAATCAGTGTATATAACATTACCTGCCACTTCCCAGCCATGGCAGTGGCTGCACCTGATCCAGCATCATGAAAACTCACAACTGCGTGATCTGGTAAGATGTTTTCTGCGGAGGAGATACAAGCGTGACAACGCGTCCAAAGGTTTAAATAACCGTGATAACTTTCAACACAAGCTGTTAATTGTGCGAAACAAAGAGTTGGGTTTCTGCACAACTGTTTTGATCCTCTTGTATGTTGGGTTTTTGTTGTTTGTTTTTGTTTTTTTTTTGCCGTGAAGTGCACTGAGATCTTAATGGGAGTCATAGTCCGTTTGTGAGAACTGGGGGTGGGGATAATAAAACTACAAAATGATTAATTTGTTCTGTCTGTTTTCCTAGAGATCGAGCAATCAGGAAGGGTAGGTTGTTACCTTTTATGCTGGAGCTCTGCCTGTCTGGGCTCTCCTTGGCCCTTGCAGTGGGATATTTTGGCACTGCACACTGGAGTAGTAACTCTATTCTCCAGCGGAAGAAGGTTTTAGGCCCTGCTGTTTCGTTTGTGATGTTCTATACGACCATCCTGTTGCGCTAGGTTTGGGTATCCATTAGGCATTTTCATGTTTAACCAGGAATGAAGATAAAAATGGAAACAGTGGGATTAGTTCCCCCTTGTTTACTGGCTCTGTGGCTCATCTAGGGTGCGCTCCTTGGCTGGTTCCAGGATTTGCAGTAGGAGTGATGGTGGCAATGCGTGAGCTTTCGTAGTTCATGGTACTTGCACCAAACTGGGGGTGGCAGAGGGACAGAAAATAAATTGGCAACACTATACGTGTTTCATAGTTGTTTTATCTGTGTCACATGGCAAACTTGGTTTAAATAAATGGTAAGGGCTGTGGTGCAAGGTCCAGTTTTTAATATGGCAGTGATCAGAGCAGAAAACAAACCTTTATCGGCTGAACATGCTCCAGAGATTAAACTTGTGCTTGTTAAACTATAGACTTACAACTCTGTCACTAAGCTCTGCTTAGAATTTTGATTTGGGGTTTTGTCAAGGTGATGGCTGTAAAACAGACTGAAAAGTTCCCAAGTGGACCATAAACCCGTTTGTGTTCCTTATATAATATTATTAGTCAAGTTATTTCTTTTCTGCCTTCATCTGGTATGCTTGTGGTTTCACACTAAGAAAGCTGTTACTAATTTTATTGTGTAAAAATGGACCCAGCACTGAAGAAGTAGTCTTTTAAAATAGATGAAATGATTTCTTTTACCACGGAGGTGCTGCTAGGAAAAAGGCAAAGCTTTCCTTTGCTCTGATCGTCACAAGAACTGGAGTGGCTTCCTGATGTGAGTTTATTTGCAGTACAAATTCTAGTTACTTCTAGAAACAAAAGACACAGTTGAAAATATTTTGTGAAAAAACCCACCAAACAACAAATCCAGCTGAAATTGTAAGACATTTATGTGATTCTTCTGAGAGTTGTAAGCGGCCTACAGACCAATGGATGTATTTTTAACTCTCTGACCAGATTTGATTCTCTTGCATAACTGCTGCTGTTTCCATCTTGTTCCTTCTGGAGCGAAGGGAAGGACTCGCTGATGCTTCCTATGTAGATGTTTGCTAGAACCACAGCGTGTTCAATGGGAAGAATGGCAAAATGTAGGATTTCAGCTTATGTTCCCTTCTGTCTTTTTGTCTTGATTGAGCTCCACTGAAGTTAAGAGCAAAATTCTTACCGATCTCAGTGGGTTTAGGCTCCCTGAGTTATAAACGCATCCTGAGGCTTCAATAAGGGGCTCTCTTCAGAGGTGCTGTGTTACCCTGCTGCTCACGGACACCAGAGGGTGTGACAAATCCCTGCTATTTAGAGCAGGCATTCGGGAGAATAATCCTGAAAGCTCAATTCTGGACTTGATTTTCATGGGGAAAAAAATGCAGTATGTAAACCCATGTTCATGATTTTAGGCGTGGGGAAGAGAATAGATTGGGATGTTTTCCAGCATATTTACAGTATAAACTGTTAAGCCTGGGACTGAGTCTGTCTCCCCAGGAGAATTTGGATTTCGGCCGTCAGAATCAGAGGTGCAGCCTTCAATGTTTAACTTGCACGAGTTGGTCCCCCTCTGTCCCAGTCACCTGTGGGAAGAACAGGTCAGAGCGTCTTTAAAAGCCTCTTGAACTGAATTTGGAAGACCAAGTAAACCTAGTCATCTGTGTTGTGTCCAAACAACGCGGTGCAAAACTCAATAGGGGAAATTCTGAAAATTACTGAAGGAAGGATTGGGCAGCTTTGGAAGAGTTCATTGTGTGCCTGTAGCTTCTTACCTCCGTGTCGGAAAAGCTGCACTGTGCTTTCTGTTTCTCTTGGACATACGTACAGTAGAGAAGTGGTTAATGTATTAAAGAAATGAGGCTGAACTCAGGTGAGTGTAAAGAATGTGTTTTTGGTGAACTGGGGAGGATATGCTTCAAAAGAAATGAGTTAGCTTGAAAAATTGTAAGATGACAGAAAGTAGCAGCCTGGTGAGGAATCGGTGAGAACAAAAGGTATGGTCGCAGTTGCAGGTGGCAACTTTATACGTGGTAGCTGAACTAAGTTTTTATTATTTTGATTTGATTCAACCTAATTCATTCCCCTTCCACCCTTCTTTGGAGGGTTTAAGAGACAATTTTGTTTTAGGCTTTTAATTTAGGAGCTGTGGAAACGGTCCAAAGAGGTGGAAACGATAGCGAGAGAAGAAAACCTTTTTGTATGGTCTGGTGCTGTCATAGCCGTGCGCTTTAGAAAAACCAAACTAGCCTTGTAGATCTGCTTCCCTGCTCTGTATCAGGGAGCCTCGGCTGTAGGAAGTTCATGGCTGTTGTACAGTTTTCTTCTTTCCCTTCTTCTGTAGGAGTTGGTCCAGCAGCTGTGTGCTGGCAAGCAGAGTGTTCCTCTCTGATGCTATCCTGAAAGATACGGGTCTGCGTAGGTGACTGTCAGGTGTGGGCTTGCAGGGATTCTTAGTAGCAGGTAAGGGTTTTATCACCTTTTGCTTCCAAGGGTGGAGCAGTTAAGATTTGCACAGTGCCAGGGTTCAGAGCGAGTTATAACCTACCTTTCCTTGGCTGCCTTTCCACTACAGAGGCAGCCTGGCTTGGTCTGGCGGTTACTTACAGGAGTAAAGGTCCCGCTTCTCTCTGATCCTATTCCTTCAGGTCGAGTAACACAGCAGAGAGGTGTGAAAGAGTTGCAAGAAGAATTAGCCAACACATTTGTATTGATACTGTTACTGTGGCACAAATCTGCTGGCTGCTGGAGGCTGGGAACTGGGCCGATGGAGGGCAAGAGTTGTGTAGCTGGCTTGTGTGGACAATTCTTAGAGTGTAGCTGCAATGTCTACACTGGTGACTTCCTTTTCTATTGAAGAAACTTCATGCACCCACCTGAGCTGTCAAATACACCCAGACATTCTACAGTGAAGAAAAGTGTGTTGGAGTTGCAGCAAATCAGGCTTTTGTAAACTGGATTATCAGGTATCTTTACACTGCAACTAATCAGTGAGTTGAATTTCCTACGTGCCAGCATTTCTTCCACTGAGGGTGTTACATCTCAAGATGTTTTCTCTGCTGCTATGACAGATTTGTGTGTGTGTGTGTGTGTGTGTAGGCCATTTAAAAAAAAAAAGGAAAATGGACGATTGTCTTGATCTCTGTAGAATAAGCAGTTAGATGGCAATGTGGAAGGGCTTCAAGAGAGAGACATGGAATCCAGGTGCTTATTAATAAAAGATTAAACATTATTATTTTAAAAAATAATAAAAGGAATGCTTTGCATCATTACACATTTAAAGTAAGTACAAAATCAGTTCATATATAATGTTGCACTTTAACCGAAGTATTGATCCCACAGTTCACTGTATCTGTGGGAGGAAACAGGTCTTATAAATAAGTTACGTGCTAGATCTTAGTTCCATTTTGAAAAACACAGCAAGTTGTTTGTTTTTTTTTTTCCTATGAGCTAAATGCTTCTCACTTATCCTCTCATTTCCTGTGATGAGGCTTTTTGCCTGCTGTGTCACTGAATATTTCTGCTCCCATCACTGTCCTGGTGCTCCCCGCCTGGAGAAGTGGTTTTGCTGGCCTCGTTGTCCGTGTTGTTGTTGAGGATGTCGTCGCAATCCATCTGTGCCATCAGGTTGAAGCGCTCGGCCACGCAGTGGGCGGTGAGGCGAGCCTCGGGGTCGTGGTCCCAGCACTCCGTGATGGTGTCGCACAGAAAACGCATCCCCTGCAGTCAGAAGGGCTGAAATTAAGATCTGAAGGCAGGAGGAAGAGGACCAGAAGCTGATCTAATGCAATCACAGGGGTTTACCATACTTCTGATAGCTTCCCGAAGAAACACTTTGTTTTTGGCCGAGCACAGGAGGAGCAGCTTTGGTAAGCTGTGGCACGTGCCGGTGCTCGCACCGTTGCCAGCACTGCTGGTGCTAGAGCAGCAGCCTCAGCTCGCCTGGGATCTGGTCCCAAGCATTTTCCACTCCCTAGAAATCTTCCCTGGAGGTTGGTTTGTGTTGTCTGTGAGACTTAAATAGAGACCAGAAGGAAACAGGCCATCCATCACCTATCTCAGCCTTGCCTGTTCAGACCAGAGCATCCTAAAATTGGGAGAGACGGGAGAAGGGCAGGTGGTGACCTGCAGGCTGACAGCTGAGCCCATGTCTCTGGGTTTCAAGCCTGTGCCCTGCCTGTTACACCTGCATAGAGGGAAGGGGAGAGGGGGGGCTTCCAGGGTAAGTCTAGAATTAAAGTTCTGAAATCCAACTACCTTTAGGAACTTCCTGAAAGGGTGCCCTGTGCCAAATATTCATTGCAGCGTGCAGCTGAACTTGCCTTTCCTCACCACAAAGGAGTGTCTTGGTTTAGGTGAAATGGGGTGTTTCTCAGCATGCTCCAGAACACGTTCAGTTCCTCTCAGTTACAGTGGTGATGTCTCACAGTATTGTGGTGGCTTTTGTGTTGTTTTGGTTTTGGTTTTTTTCCCAGTTGTGTAGTGCTCTGAAGAGTCCCAGTATTTTGGGCTTAGAAACAAGCTGGCAGTATTCAGCTGGTATTTTTCCCACAGCTACCACCAGAAGCTATGTAGAACCTTCCTTTGCCTGTGTAATTCCTATCATGTGCTATTGCTTTTTGCATCATTGTCAACCAAGGTTGCAACATAGTGGAAAAAACATTATTCTAAATAAAGCTTCGTGTTTTTCAGTGGATTTTGCGTATTTCTTAATTTGCAATTAAAAGAACCGAAGACGCTCAGATAGACTAACACAAGAGGAAAATACAAGTCCTACAGAGATGTACCGCTAGGGCCATCTGCCCTGCTCCTGACTCTAACCACACTGCTCTCTGCTAAGGTCCATCATACTAAATCTTCCATAATGGACACAGATTAGAGAAAACAGGATTGTGCAGTAAAACTGACAGATGGTGTGTTTCAGTACCGCTTACATCACTCATTTATTAGCTTAGTTGAAAGGATTTGGGGATAATTGATTAACATGCAAAAATGAGCTGGCTTAGCTGATGCTTTTAAAATAAGCCTTTTCTCAAACAGAACATTGCGCTGTCGTGTGGTTTAGTCATTAGATTTTTCTGTACGTGTTTTCCCCTGAAACCATGACATTTATTTGCAGTGTGCCTTGTAAATCGTGATGATGTACCATTCAAAAGAGCAACTGGAACGCCTTGTTACGCTCACAAAACGGTCTTGGTTTGGGTTTTGTATCTGATAACTTGGATTTCCAAAGGCTGCTGAGTTTTACGAGTGTGTTTTTAGTGGCAATATTGACTGAAGCTCCCAGCGCTCCTTCCTGTCCTGCACCAGCCCTTCGCTTGTGCCAGTACAACAATCTGTTCAGCTGCTTTGTGAACCAGATCTGGGAATTTAGTTGACTCTGTTGTGCAGCCTTGCAAACAGTTGCCCTGGAGCTGCTGACGGGCAGCGTGCTGGGTGAGTCAGCTCTGTCAGGGAAATTAATGCCTATGTTTGCTGAAAAGTCTTAAACTATGGCCAACAATGTAGGTCCTCGCTTGACTGACAGCGATCCTGACGGCTGAAACGTGGAAGTAGCATTTGGAGCTCTGCATCAAACTTCTTTTCATTGGTGAGAACATCGCTGGGTGCCATTCAGGTGAGCCATTTGTCGTCCTGTCTGCGTTACCCAACGCTTCCTCTTGCAGGAAGCCATTTGACCCCCCAGGTGACACAAAGCGGTGGCTTTCTGCTGCTCCCCAGCAGATGGTGCTGCCCTATGCCTCATCCTGGGAAGATGGGTTGGAAAAAGCGGTAAAGCCAGGCTTGTGAGAAGATGTTTATTAGATCAGCTAAGATTAGTCGGAGGCAAACTTTCAGGAACACAATGCAGCTTTTCTGTTCCTTTTCCCCAGTGAGCATCAGGTGGTCTAATAAAAGTTGCTGCCTTATAAGCCTTGCTCTGTTTATGTGCTAGACCAACCTAACTACAGCAACCTCTCTAGAAATATCTCAGAGGTGATTGCAGTCAGCCGTTCTTCAGCTCAGCAAACGGCACAGTCATGGTCTGGCTCCGTCAGAGTGTGGTTTTTAACAACCCAAGCCGCCATGTGTTTTCCCTGTCGTTTCAAAGTTTATCAGAGACCCTAGAGGTGAATGTCTGAGATGAATACTCAAAGGCTTCAAATATGTGGCAGTGCTGATTGAAGTTCCCACATTTGCCTTCGTCAAGGAAAAAGGGTGGGTGAACTTCAGAACTGGACTTGCTGACTGATAAACTCACTGATGGTCCAGCAGAAACCACAGATCCGTTTGATGCTATTTGCAGCTTTGGTCGGTCAGCTCGATTGTGACTCTTTAGACAAACGTGGGTTTGAGAGGAGATGCTGTAGGGAACGCTGGGCCTCCTAAGAGCGTGGAATTATAACTTTCCTTTTGAAAACCCTGGCTTTGTGTGCTATCCAGGCCAAGTGGAAGCAGTAGCAGGGTGAATGCTGCAAAATGATGCACTGACCGCTGCAAGACTCTGTGAGCCAGCAGGCTCAATGTTTCATCTTGTTTTTCAGATGAACTGAATTGTTGATCAGCAGATGGTGTTTTCCCACAAGACAGGTGAAATTTAAGTACCACCAAAATCAGGGAAGATTTGAAAATCATGGTCAGCATGCCTGTTACCCGCTGTGTCCTCAATGCATGGAAGAAAGTACCAGACCTGGAGGAGAGGAAACCCTGTCGGGACCAGGATGTACCTACATTTCTAGAGCTGGTTGGGTTGGGTGTGGCTGTGGGTGGTTTGAACAGAGCACATCTGATCGTTGCCAAAGCGTTTCTATTCTAGAGCACAGAGTTAGGCTTCCTGTGCTGAAATGCTTTGCTTTCAGACCTTCTGAGCTGAAGGGCTCGTGAGAGGCCTCCCCTCGGTGAGACTTGAGGCTGACAGGTTCCCTGCCCTCAGCTTCGCCCGTGTTTCATGGTTGTTTCACTTGAGGGAGACGCTTCCTGCTTTGCCTTTCCTCTTAGACGTGGAAGTCTTTCTTCTCACATGCCAAGTCATGACTTCTCATGTTAGAGGTATTTTTGCACTTGAAACCTCCACAACCAAGCAGAGTGAAGGCTGGATGCACTTTCCACTGTCCCTGCTGTGAGGTGGCTGTGGGCGAGGGACTACGTGCTTTCTGAGCGAGAGCTTTCTGGATACGGTGGGTAGGGGAGAAGTGGGGTGGACTCAAATGATTTACTCTGTTATGAGAAGGGCCTGCACTGAAGTGTTCTGTTTTGCCGCTGTCCTCCAGGTAACCGAATACCATCACTTGGCGTTCATAACGCTTCCTGTTCAAGAAGTGCTGCTGTACCCCTAGCTGGTGGCTTTTACACACCAGGGAAGTGAGTCTAGTGGGGCTTATGTGGGCTCAGCCAGCCAAAGTGGAGCTGCAAGTAGAGCCCAAGAGGTCTGCCCACTTTTGCTTTGATGACAGCTTCAACCATTTTTCAGCTAGTTTAGTGAGGTGGGACAATGTGGGTGGTTCTTCTCTGAACCACCTACTCCCAACTTACCTGATGCACCAGCCAGCTGCTTGGGATCTCGGGTCGCCCTCTGCCATGCAGCACGATGTCCCTCATGGTGTCCACACAGGGCTGCTCCTGGACTTTTGACCCAAAAGGCAGCTCATAGTTCTTTACTTCTGCAAGGAAGCAACAGCAGCATTCCAAGCTGTTATAAATGCATTCACTGCTTTGCTTTTGGTGTCTTCTACTGAATGAGAATAAATTTCCTTTTATCAGTCTGGAAAAATAAACAGAACTAGAAACAATTTAGAATTTGAACATACTAACATAGTGCTGGGATTTCCTGTAGTGCTTGTTTTCAGAGACAGGACCGAGGAACCATCTGACCACCTTCCTGAATGCAGGAGATGCGTTACGAAGGACTTGATCTGTCTTTGTGAAAGACGTATTTTGAGCAGGTAAAATGTGTTGTGCTGGTGAAAGATGGGAGAGGCGACTACAGTTCCAGCATCTGGATCCCTGCTGCTCCAGGCATAGATTGGGCTAGAGGAGAAATGACCCTTCCAGAAAAGCAATCCCATGCCCTAGGAAGCCAAGGAGAAACTCCCTGCTGCAGAGTTGAGAGGCCCCCCTGGTTTCTGCCAGCTTCTGCTAGCATGTGAACGCAGGTGAGGTACTGGTGAGAAGGGCTTGTCCGGGACGCTGGCTTGGGAGCAAAGGATGCACAGGGCATCTGAGCCAGGCAGGGCTCTCCTGCTGCTGAGCGTGGGGCACGCAGGCCAGTTGAGGCAGCTTTCTTGAGGAGAGTTGGAGCTTTATACAGCTCCATGGGCTTGTATTGCAGGTAGGTGGGATAGGGAAGGAACCAGAGAGAGCTAAAAAGGGCAGAGGGAGGCAGGCAGGGGCTCACAGCGGGGCAGTTAATTAAATGTTTTGCTACACACATTTTCAGATGCCAGAATGTGGCTCTGGGAAGGACGGGGGGAACATGGCTCTGCTGGAAGCTGGAGATTGTGAGTCCCCATCGCAACATAAACTCTGGTGTTGTCTGAAAAAAACCTGCTTGTGGCCGGGGAGGGGGAGGCAGCTTTGGCTCTTTCTGCTTGGTTTGCTTTGCGTTGCCAGCACTGACTCGGATGTGCCTTGGTTGCCGGCGGGCTTTGAGTGGGACCTGGACCAGATGACCCCCTGGTATCCTGTCCTGCTCTTCAGCCACTGAGCTGGACCCCTCGGGCTATGGCACGCAGGGCAGGCAGCCACAGGGAGCGGTCTGTTGCCAGCTCTTAGAAGCCCTGCAGGGACCCAAGCCAGCCCAAATCATGTCCCATGCCACTACCAGGGACGTGAGGTGAGCCACGTCCCTGTACGGGGAGGAAGGGAGGAAAAAGGTGCATGGCAACCTTGGCGCGGTGCTCCTACCTCCTACTACTTCACATCTGGAGGCCATTTCCCACAGAACAAGGGCCATAGAGTAGACATCCATCTGCTTGAAAGACTCCAGGTCTTCCAGGTTCACCCTGGACTCCAGGACCTCTGGGGCCATGTACCTGGCGGTGCCCACCTGCCCGCAAAGAGGAGAGAGGCATTAGCAGGGGTGGGCGAGGACTTTGGGCCTGAGGTGACCAGGGGTGGTTTACGAAAGTCCCCTCCAAGGACTATCGGCAGGTTACACTTGCCTGCCCGCTGTTGGCAAAGTCGTCCACCGTCATGGAAGGGTCAAGGCGTATGGCGATGCCGAAGTCACAGAGCACGCACTCCTGCTCGTTCTTCACCAGGACGTTGGTACTTTTGATGTCCCGGTGGGCGATGGGGATTTTCGGCCTGCCGCAGGCAGTGTAGTCACTGTGGAGGTGGGCCACGCCGCTCACCAGGGAGCCTGCCATCTTCTGCAGGTCCATCCAGCTCAGGACGTGGCGGGAGAGATAGTCCTTGAGGTTGCCCCGGCTGTGGTAGGCGGTGATGAGCCAGTACTCCCGGCGGGGCCCCGTGCCCCGGTCCTCGGCGGTGAGGAACCGCAGGACGCTGTCGTGCTTGAGGCTGGCGTCGGTGAAGATCTGGCTCTCGTTCTTCCAGGAGGAGTACTCCTCGCAAGGGAAGATCTTCACGGCCACCGTCTCGTACTGCCCTGAGCGGCTGTGGTTCAGCTTGGCCCTCCACACCTCTGCAAACTGCCCTTTGCCCACCATCTCGTCCAGCTCGATGGGGAGCAGCTCGGCGGGGCGGCTGCCGGCGCAGGTGGGGCCGGCACCAGTCGGGCTCTCATCCGTCAGCACAGACAGCTTCTCCTCCCGCTCGGCAGACCTTCCCGGCTCTGGCAGCATCGGGGGCCGTCTCGGTTTCCCGCCCCATGCCTTGGCTCTCTTGCGCCGCTTCTGCGTGCGGCAGAGGTAAAATATCACCGTGATCATCACCGCCACCAGCAGCGGGGGCAGGAGGCTGATGGCGGCCACCGGGATCACCTCTTTGCTCTGGAGCATGGAGTAGCCTGCGGGGAGGAGAGCAGAGGTGAGGACGCTGCCGCCACAAGTCTGCAGCAGCTCGTTTTCATCACGTGGAGGAGGAAAATACGCGAAGCCATTAATGAAGCACAGCCCTTCGTGGGGCCGCAGCGCACACTGTGCACAAACCCCATCCCAGCTAAGAACCCAGAGGTAGGTGGTTCTTAAGAGGGCTGCTCAGTTTAGCTCTCGAGCTCCCTTTACCAAGTGAGGGTTGGGGTTGCTGGCCGGCATTACGTGGCCTACGTGGTGTGGCGCGTGAGACCCCACTGCCGCCCCCAAAGCGGCTCAGCTGCCCTTCGGTGCCTCCCAAGCGCTGCTTGTGCTCATGGACCAGGGCAGAAAGAACAGGGATAAAGCTGAGGCAAGGCTCGAACAGAGCAATTCTCTGAGGGGGGCTTGGGGCTGCACCCCTGTGGTGTACAGAGGCCGAGGAGGGATTCTGGGGAGTGGGCAGCGTGCAGGACCACCGAGCTCAGGGGAGCACTGGGGTGCTTTGCCCGGTAATGAGCGTGAAGGAGCATTTTTTCAGCGCTGTCTGCTGGTGTCGGCATCTCCTTCCTCGCTGTGTTACAACACCAAGCCCCATCAACCGACCGCGCATGGCTGCTTTTGTTCTATTTCTTTTTAAACCCCTGACAGCCTTCAGATCATCTGGGGAGGGGGGGAGCTGCACACACAAAGCCCTAACCCTCGCACAACATATAATTGTCTGATCCTTTGATGTTCTCAATTCCTGGAATAAACATGCTGACTTCAGTAGAGATATTCAAGTAAAATCTTACTCAGAGGTTTTTCTGCCAAGTATAATAACCCAGGGGAAGAGGGATAAGAATCATTCCATAAGCAAAACTCTCGCTGCTTGACCTCAGTGTGTGCAGATCATAATTCAGGTTCTGGAAAAACAGAGCATTTAGCTATTTTCTTTGGCAAATTTCAAAAAAATGTGCTGCAGCTAATTTCTGCAAGGCTGTGAAAGCGTTTCTAAAATAGGCATCAGGTTCAAACCACAAGATCAACCTGAACTGATATAAATCAATAACTAACTCAGGAATACGTTTATTTTGGAAAGCGTTAGGCCTGGATCTCACCTACTGCTTTAATGGATTTACCCGATGCTTAAGATCCCATCTCCGAAACTCTGAAGAAAAGAGAAGGTATTTGTAAGGCAGTTGCGTGCACCACTCCTGCAAAGGGGAAGTTAAGACAGCTTCAGCAAATTCCTTCGTGGGGATGCCCCTTCCTGCTGCAAGCCCTTTGACAGGGAGGAGTTGCAGCACGGCTTAGAGTCCTTCCACGGAGAGCAAAGGTAGCCGCTGTGGTGGTAACTGCGGGTCTGTGAACGAGCGCCGCGCCTCATCGAGTGTCGCTGCGAGGGTCTCCGTCCCTGCTGAGGGGAGGTGGACGTCCAGGTGTGTGCGTAGCGGGGAGAGGATTCTGCGTGCTCAACCCTACCCAGCGTCTTCCCAAGCTGTCCACTGGGCTCCTGCTTGCATGGCTTTAGGAAATGATGGCTGCGTGTTCATTGGGGTGGTCTCCGAGCTCTGATGGAATCGTCTGCAGCCCTGGTGCTAAGGCAGTGCCACCCAGCAGCCCAGGCTTGAAAGCAGGGCTTAAGGAATCAAGAAACGTGAAAAAAATCTGCCTACGCAGCCACTGGAAAAGTGCTCATCTGCGTTAGGTATTTCCCTGCTTGACAGTCATCTATACCGTTGCAGCTGACCGTAAGTCAATGTTTAAAATGCCGGTGATCCCTTACAGCAGAAGAAAAGGATGTAACCAATGGGGTCTCTGAACCTGGGGCTTGCCCAGCTGGCCCCACATCCCAAACCAAAGAGGGGCTGGTTGTTGAAGGCCTGCGCTGCTCCCGCTCCGAGTTTCGGCGCTTGACGCGCCGGCTGGCAGCAGAAGCCTTCGGTGAGGGCGGCATTTCCAACGAGCCAGTTGTCATTTTTGTGTGAAATTACATATCCCAGCATTGACTTTGGGATTTGACTATCTCCCCCCAGAAGTGTGCGTACCTGTTATGTTTGGCTCGGGAAGCAGCGAAGAATTGCCAAATTTAGCATCATTCGCCTTCATTGAAAGTGGCTGTTTTGTTCTGAGAATTTGCATTTTATGTGAATTTTTCTTTTTTCTTTGCACTGCGGGAGAAGTTATGCCACTGACTTGGGGGTTATGCTTATACTCATTTTCAACATCTCATTGCTCTGTAATTGTGGAAAATCAGAGAGGTTTCACTTTGCTTTTGTTACAGGTCAGATTCTTGATGGGCGCTTGGATAAGCCTGGTCCATTTGGAGTTAGGAAGGTTTGGACAACTGCCCGAAGGCTCAGGATCTACCTGGAAGAGTTTCCAAAGTATACGGACCCTCCCAAGGTATAGAAACAAGCAGCCTCTTCATTTTCCCAGCCCCGTGGATTTACAGCTCCTGTTGGATCTCCAGCTGTCTGCAGAAGCACCTACAGGTGTGCCAAGCTGCCCTCACGTATGTCTACAGCACCAGGGTGGCTCTGGCCGGCCCGGCCCAAGAGAAACCCCCCTGGAGAGTGGCAGAGGAGGCACTGCTGCGTGCCAAGCCCCTGGCACCACCACCTTTTTGGGTTTGCAGCCGTGGCGGACGCCAGCGGTTCCCGTGGGTGTACCGGGGCAGAATTTGCTCCGACGCAATTTATTTAAAGCTTTCAGAGCATTGACTCACGCTGGGTGACATCAGCTTTTGGGTTCCCTGGTTCGTTTACTCTGCACTGAAGGGCACAGCCTACCAAGAGATATGGTGGCTTTTCCATCACCTGATGCTTCCGGAGCAAGGCTGGAGCCATTCCTGGGAGGGATGGTTTAGCCACAGACAAAACATTTGGCTCAGTAACGGGGTACAGATTTTACCTAGCTTTTGTATAGGCAGGTCAAAAAAAATTCTGGAAGAGTTCCTTCTGGCCTTGCATCTCCTACTGCATTGGAAATACAAGTTGTCATTAGCACTGAATGCTTCTCCCCCCGGTAAACAGCATCAACAGAAGGACTCACCGTTGGTGTGATTTTCAAAGATAAGCTTGTCGTTGCACTCCTGCTCGTCCACGCAGCCGCAGATGTAGACGATCGCGTCCTCGCTGGGCTGAGGGGTCATGATGCAGCGTGAGGTGTTGTAGTTGGGGACCATGAGGTTTTCGATGGGGCGGTGGGGGTTGTGGCAGAGCGTGCTGATCCTGATGCTGTCGTTGTCCTGTCTCCTGTGCGTGCCAAATGAACGGACACAGCGGTAATCTAGCAGCTCAGCCTCTCTGTCACCGGCGTGCTATCTTAAACCTGGGTTTAAGATCATTCATTTTAAGCTGTGTAGGGAATGACTTGTTTGCAGTGGCTCTGGTATAATTTTAATTACACGTGCTTTGGAGGGGCTTTGCCAAAGCCCTTTGTCTCTTCCAAATGGTGAAAAGAGAAGAGTTCAGCACACCCCAACAGTAGGATGTGAACTGGAGATAATTCACCGGTCAATAATCGTGCTGTGGATCTGGTAGTGCCAACCCTAAGACTGTGCTCTCTGCATAGGATTTGGGGCAAAATTCCTCTTTTGCTAACACCAGCTGCTAAGCCAGCAGGTTTTGAGGCTGTGTGGTCCTAAAGAAAGCCTCCAAAATGAGGGTCCCACCTCATATATCACCTCTGCTGCAATAGAAGTCATAATGTCTCTGCCTCAGCAGAGGCTGGGGTCCCCGTTACCCAAATTTCACCTGTGCAGGAGAGAGGACACGGGGGCTGAAATGCCTGCTCGCCAGCAACCACTGGGCTTAATGCTTCGCTCTTGCTTCCCTCCGCCTCCTCTCAACTTGTGCGTGCAGGTGGAGCCCCTAAGCACCATCTCATCCCCTGGGCTCTCTCTAGCCTCATTGTTGTGCCCTGTCCTTGCAGGACCATTCCCTCCTCTCCAGCAGCCTGGGGCAGTAGAGCCCTTCAGTTGCTGGCTGGGGCTATTTCTAGAAATGGTTTGACCTTTGGAGCTGCCAAATTATAACGTGGAGGCGATAGGACTCCCCGACCATGGGCTTCTGTCTGCGTTTATAATATGACTTCAGGGACTAAGCAACTACTAAATGAAACCTGCTGCGTCATCGGTGATGTCCTGGTCGTCACAGAGTCTGAGACAGAGGAGCACTGGGACTTGGCACAGGCGATGGCAAATAAGCCCTAGCTCCTCCTTATTTCCCTTTAGATAATTAAGAGGGAGGTAAAAGTGTGATTTCTTGGCATTTCTAGGGAATTTGTTCTTTGTTTCAAATAAAGAGGACAGACCTGCTGGTTTGGGGGGGAGTTTGGGGTTTTTTTTGCCTTTTTTTTTTTGTTTGTTTTTTAAATTGTGGTGCTTCAGCTCTGTCTAACACCCCTTGTGTCAGAGGTGGTCATAACATCAGCCGGGGAAGACTGCGACATCCCTTCCACCGGCTGAGAGATGGCAGCTGGGGTGCGTGGAGACTTCCCAAGAGATTTTTCCCTTTCCGGAGTGAAGATGCAAAGCACCCCAGTGCCCATGTTGCATTTAACTGCACAAAAGCAAGTTCAGCAAGAGAAGTGACAAGAGGTGAAATATTTTAAGGTCTGTGACAAGAACGTCTATTCACGGAACTCCAGTTACTCACTGAAATGTGGCTCATAGCACCAGGTCTAGCTCCCTAGTGCTGGTGTCCTTACAGCATTTTTAACCACTACTGCTCAGCAGCCAGTTTAAGTCCTTCTCACATGCCACAGCTTTTGCTTAGCAGCGCTTGGATTGGGCTCCCGTTAAAACCATAGAAAAGCGTCGCATGTGGAGCAAAAGGATGGGTTTGCTTCTGGTTGTTGTGGGACTCCTCATTCACAGGATGTTTGTTTTGCTGGAAAACCCAAGCCTTCCCAATGGCTTGGGGAAGCATTGGCTCAACAGGGGTGGGCTTGTCTAGAGGGTCTGGCACAGCCATGTCCCGAAGCTGGGAGTTCCCTTCTTTTGGTGCACGGTAGAGTCGTTCTTGTTGGACCTATGGTTTCATTTCCACCCACTGCTTGCCAAGCTGGGTAAGGGAGGAGGTTTGGGAGGCAAATGGTGGAGATCCTCAAAAACTGGGGTGCCAAGGTGGATTTAGGAATAGCCAAGTATGAACTGGGTTATGTCTCTCTGTGGCACAGATGGTGGCAGCTGAAAGGAGCTGGAGCTTGGAAATGGGATTAGGAGGGAGCTGTTCATGTGGCGATGGAGTCTCTCACCCTTGGAGAGCCAGCATGGAGCTAATGTGGGCTGCTGGCATGGCATGTGAGGTATGCTGGGCAGCTTGGGGCTGACTAGCTCCTGCCCTGCTGGCACCACCAGGGAAATGCAACCTAGGATGCAGCCCTTCTCCTATAGGGATGATCCCTGCTTGCCTTGTAGAGCCAGTGGGTAATTAAGACCTAATTAAGAGCAAAGAGCAGAGGGCGAGGGTTTGACCTGTGTTTCTGGAGCCTTCCCCAGAGGAGGCAGAATAAGCTGGCACTGGTCGGGTTTGCAGGGCAGCCCTGGAGTGAGGACGAGTGCTGGGGAATGACTGGCTTCCCACAGGCTATGGGTGAGTGCTGCAGCTTCTGGGGACTTTTGAAAGAAATTGCAACCATTGATAACTTTCCAAAGCCAGCCTCTGCTTCCCAGCCTAGCAGTACAAAGTGGGAGGGTGAAGGTATGACACCTAGGAGGTCAGCTGGAAAATCAGATGTAAAAGCAGGTGAAAGAACCCAAATTTGTCATCCTCCCCCTGGTGAAGTTCCCCAGTGTCAGTGCTCATGCTGGAGAATGTGACCACATCACTCATGAGCATGGGGCTAAAGCTGCTGCCCCACACAGGGCAAGTTCAGATGATCCAAATATGGCTCTGCAAGTGAGCAAGAGGCAGCCAGGCTGGCTTGGAGGTGAGCCCTGCCTGCCAGGGATCTTAATCTCGGGATGAGTTTTAGGATGGGGCGGGAGATGCTGAGAGGAAGCTGCAGGGCTGGCAGATTATTTGTGACCCCATGGCTGCCTCACCCCATCTGATACATGCCACAAGGTGCGGCCCCACCTTGTGACACAGGATTGTGTTCCTGGCATGGGGGTTTATGGTGTAGGGGTCTTGCACCTGTAGGCGGGAATGCAGTGAGGTGCTGGATTGCCTGCCCAGGATTTAAAGAGGCTTGTTTGTGTCCATGTAGGGGAATTTGGGACATGGGGTGGATTTTTTCTGTTTGTTTGGGTTTCTTGTTGGTTTTGTGTTTTGAGGGGTTTTAAGTCCATAATGCAACAATTACGTTGAGGCAAACTCCTACTGAAAGCCGGGCGCACAGCGTTCACACTAATTAGCAGGTTGAGATAAAGCCTAACGATAAGTGTTTGGCTGGCTTTCACGTTGGCAGCCAAATTAAAAGGGAAAGAGGAGGAAATTCACTCTGGGAGCCCAAAATGGATGTTTTGCTCATGGGGACCAGAAAGCTGGGGGAGGGACTCTTCCAGGCCAAATGATGCACCATATGCTTGGCCTGAAATGCAAGATTGTGTTTCCCTTCCAGGAATCTCTGGCAGAATCAGAAAAAAAGGCTTTTCCCAGGGGATGGGAAGGAGATGGGCTACACCCAGTGGGTTACAGCTCAGTGTGGTACCAGCTCAGGGATGCATGTGCTGGGTGGGGACAGACCTTATCTGCACCCCTGCACATGAACTGGGGTTTCACCAGCCTGACGCAGGAGGGTATCGTGGGTTTGGGGGTCAAGGCTGCAGGTTTTGTCCTTCTGTTCAGCTTGTAAAGCTAAATTCAGGGATTTATGGGGGTTTACAGGTTGCGGAGCAAATTTGCCACACAGCATCAGGCATTTAATTTATTTAGAAAATAATCTAGTACCAATTATAGGGCAGATCAAATAACTTTTTTACTGCAAATGGTAGCTTTAATTATGATTATAAGAGGAAGAGAAAGTCCTGAATTATATCAATAGGCAATAAGTGCAGAGCTACGTGCACGCAGGTTCCCACGAGCTGCCGTCTCGTGAGCCCCTTTTTCCCCCGGGTTGCCCCTTGATGAGGGGATTGCCACTTACCATATGGCCACGCAGATCTCGTAGGGGTCCTCGCAATAGGAGTTGAGGTTGCAGTTGCTGTAGCACACCTTCTCCTCGCAGGCTGGCGGCGTGGAGTCGCACCACTTGCACAGGTTGGTCTTCAGGCTGCGGCGAGCGCCGGCGCTGCGGGCTGCAGGGCAAGGGAGGTGATGGAGGGTGAGAGTGGCCACGTTTGCCCAGAGCGGGCAAAAGTAACCGCCAGTTTCAGCCATTTGCACAATCAGTGGAGAAGGAGCCCGAATTCACCCTATTTCTCCCATGCCTTTGTTTATAGCTTTTGTTTTGCTCCATTGCTCGGTGAAATACGCTTTAGATCGTGCCAAAGCCTAGAGGAGATGAAGGGATGCTGGTGGTGTGAGGCAGGTCCTGCTGGATGGGAACTTTGCAGAGCAAACCACATTTCCCCTCTGTGTTTCCCATACTGTTTACCATCGAAGGGAAGTTTATCTCTTCCTCTACAACTTGGGCTCAAATTGGCATTTCCCCTCATCCTGGGGGATGGTGTGTCCGAAAAGGGACATCTTAGGGTCTCTGTGTGACTCGACTTTATCTGTTTCTCTCCTTAGGGGAAGAGAGGTGCTGGGAAGGGATGCACAGCCAGCCTGAGACAGCTCCCAACTCTCCTGCTGCCTTCTCATTCTCCCTCTGTCCATTCGATGAGCCCGAGCTTGGAAAGGTGTTTGCCACCCGTTCCCCAACCATCTGTGTTTTTGGCAATAATTTTTTTTCGGCCGAAACTTCCCAAGTTCTGGGGTAACAGGGGCTGCTCTCTCTGGGGCTCCGTTGCCCACTCTGCCCTGGCCTGGCATGAGATGCACTCCTGCCCCTCGAGGGCCAGGTCTGGCCACAGCAGCAGGAATAACTGCTGCCCACGTGGAGCTGCTCTGTGTGTATCTCATGGGCATCACGTTGTCTCTATTTTTATGCAAAGGGTGAATGAACTATGCTCAGTAAAGGGGTAAGTCTCAGTTAAATTTAAACTTCCTGTTTCAAGACTGCTAAATTTTAAGTGGCTTATGTAGACTTACATATTTATAAATTTTAACTTAAATAAATACAGTCCAGAGTGTTCAGGTAGGAACCCGAACCATAGGAGCTCATTTTTGGAAGGTTTGGGCTTCCGTTCTTCTCCAGCAGCACTGGGTTCTTTCAGCCCCTATGAAAAGGGCAGCAGGGGCTCACTCTGCTGCAACAGCCGTCACAGGAGTTTTCCATCCCCAGCTGTTAGTTCAAACAAGAAATAAATTGCAAAATCTCCGACTGTGGCTTGTGAAGCCTCACCTCTGCAAGCAAGACTCTGCTGATGCAGGAGCACCCCTTTGTCCGTAGGCAACCTGCAGAACCTCCTGCATTCTTGGTGGTCACATCTGCAACCTGCCCGTGGCCAATGGCCAAGCCTACGGACGCTTTTCTTTTTAACACATATACTGTCCCAACAGCAAAAAGGAATCCTTAACTTCGCTGCTTCCTGAATCCAGGGTGCACAGCCTGCTCTGGCAGCATCTTGCGTGCCTGCTCCGCTTCCCTCACTAGCACAGACCCCCCTCCATGTGACAGCCATAAAAGAGCTGCTGGAAGGCTCCCCTGAAGAAATAAACCGTTTACAAGCTCCCATGGCCTTGTACCTAGGACCAAGGTTAATGGTGGAGGGGAAACCCGGCTGCAGAAGAAAAGCCTGTCGCATCTGAAGGCTGGAAGGAAGAAATTTTGGTTTAAATGCTCCACACGAGGCTTAAAAGGTGTCTCAGCAGGGATTGTGTTGTGCAAGGTGGCGGCGGAGCTGGGAACAGAGCAGGTGAGGATGCCGCCCACAACCTCTCGTTCAGCATCCATGGGGCTGCTCTGGCCCTGCTGAGGCACCCAGGGATTTTGTGCATGACCTCAACAGACTCAACGTCCTGCATCCACCCAAGGGTTCGCTACCAAAATGGTGACGTCGACTGGGATTTGAAGCACCTGCAGCCAGTGTGAGCCATCCTTGCCTCCCTGCCTCGCTCTGCTGGCAACGCTTCTTTCAAGGATGAGAATTTTGGAGGCAGGTCAGAAACTAAGCCCAGCATTTGCGTGAGGCTCTTGATCTACAGTGACAGCCACTGCGCTCTACAAACTCCATCAGTGTTATTACACGAGAACGGAAATGGAAGGTAAATTGGTTTCTCCCCTCAAAACTCAGCCCTACCACACCCAGGACTGTGCTCTGGTAGTGTTGCTGCCATATTTCTCCTTTTCCTCTTTCAGCTCAACTCATCCATGCCTTGGCTTGTGCTGTGCTCACAGCGTGCTTGTGCAGGACCCTGGGCTCAGCACCATTGTTGCAGGGATATTTGGGGGCCCTGCAGAGGAGATGCAAATGGGCAAATCCAGGTTGTAGGTGTCGCTGATGCAGAAGAGTAATGAGATTTGTTATTTATGTATCTATAGCCACCAGGTATGTTATTTACTTATTTATATCAAAAGTTTGTTTGAGGTCTTAGAGCAAAACATCAGCTCCAGCAGTTTCGTACTGGTACATGTGGTGGGGATCTCGACTTGGCAGTCATTTGCACAGCGGAGCAGAAAAGCCAGGGCAGAAGAAAGAGTTAAATACAGAAACAAGATCCAGAAATATAGCAGTAATCGGACAAAATTCTTTGGAGACAAATTGTTCCAAACTAGCTCAGGCTGTGATTCTGTTATCTGCTCTGCAAGAAAGGCCAGAGCAGGAATATCTCTTTCTTTCCACCTTCTTCTTATCCTAGGAAGCTAAAAAGTAGAGCACAAAGCCCACTGTAATTTCGTCAGGACTTTCTGTCCTTGAACCATTAGCTCGTAGGTACAATTTAACTGCCACATCACTCATCCTGGTCCTGATTAGACCCAGATGAACACTTTCAATATTAATACTCGGATGATTTAATAAAGCTGCACGAGCAGTAAAAGTAACAATACACTTCCATAAAGGGGTTCCAGATGTTGCCAAGGCAAATGCTAAACATCAAAATACAAACTTCAAAAAAAAAAAAAAAAAAGAGAGGGGAAAAAAAAGCTGGATAAGCAAAACTTGGAACAAACTATAAACTAATTAAATGTGAGTTGAGTTTTCCAAAAATAAATTGAAGCCATAAGGATACGATGTGAGCCAATAAATAGTACAGTTAGTCAAAGTTATTGTGGAACAACAGTTGGAAAGATGGTCTGAAGTCACCGATAGGTGGGCTCACAGTGAGCTTGGCTTCCTATCAATAGGAAGGCTTGTTCTCTTGTGCACGAGAGTGGGATCAAGCCTTCTGGTGTCTGTAAGTGGGACCCCGGAGAGAGCGATATGATTTTCAAGTAGAGACATAAAGGAAAAAAACCTATGCCAAAAGTGCCTGAGTCTCCTGCAAGAGCAGCAGGGGTGATCCTACCACCCAAGGACACTGGGATATTTTTTCACTCGTGTTGGGGCAGCTCTCCAGCCTCTCATTGCCCACAAGGCATCCACGCTCTCTGCCTGGCCACCTACAAGGCCCATTGAGGCACCACTGCCATAGTCAATAACCCACGGTCTTCTTCTGTAAAAGAGCCATCTAAAACAGCTCTCCAAGAGCATTTCTTACCAGTTCCCATCACTGCAGACACGGCAGCACGCAGCTCCCAACAGATGAGCTTTTTGCTCATTTGCCAGGTCCTCAGCTGTCAATGGTGACTGCAGCTGTAAGAACCCAGCAGGATAAATGGGACTCTCATTAGTTCCTCTCCACCAGTGTAACCCCGGAGGACAGGTAGGTCATCCACCACTTAACTTTGTCTCCAGCTTTCTGCATGCTACCATCCCCAAGGAGGATGAATCACTAGGGAGCGAGCGTGGGGTGCGCAGAGGTGGAGGCACGGTGCAGTTGTTACAGGGAAAGTGCTTCGTAGCCAAAGCCGCAGGCAATGCGTTTTCGCTGTGGGGCAGAATGAGCAATTCCAGTTCTCATATTCTCTCTGTGATGCTGTTTTGTGACAGCTAAACACCAGATGCTCTTAAGGAAAAGTGCTTGATGTGAGAAGCTAAGGCACTCGCACTCTCCCCAGCTCTCCCCCTCCAGAAGTGGAAGAGGACCGAGGCCTCTGCCACGTAGGACCTTCAGATTATGTTCTGACTTTCAGTAGCAAATTGCCCTTAAACTGCTTTTAATTTTCAAGTACAAAGAAAAGTTGATAATTTTTGGGTTATAAATGCTCTATAGTGAAATCTACACCCTCTTTTCTGTGTCTCTCTAAGCACCGTGGGATGTGGCTGATGCTTACTCCGCAATAGCAGAGAGCTTCCCAGCTTGCCATTACGGCAGTAGCTCCAGGAGCTTTCTGCACCATCTTTTTTTTCCATGCAGGTCAGTCAACCTGTAATCCCCAATTTTGTACTTGGAGAGACTAAGGCCTGAGAGATGAGCTGCTGCTCTGTGGCTTTCTCTACACAGCAGCACACCTAAATGCAGGATTGGGGAGCACCTCTATCTGAACCCTACAGCTCCTGGAACCCCCAGGTAGGTGCTCTGATGGAAACCCAACCTGAGCTGTGACACACTTTCCCACCTGGGTGAGCACGAGCTCAGCAGCGAATCCTTCACCTGCTGCTGAGTTTAGGATCAGGCTTTGCCTTGGGCTTTCAGCCATGCCTAATGACATGGCTACACAATAACAGAGCCTCTCATAAAATTATTATGATAACAAATAAATTCCTTCCCTATTATATATAGTACTAGTTTTTAGGACTAAAACAACAGCAGGTCTGATGGGCTCTGCTCTCTTGCTGACCCGTGTGGGAATACCGGGACCTTGGTGTTGTCCATTGGCAGGTTACTCCTGAGCTGCCTCCTCCATATAGCAATCACCAGTGCCACAGGTGGGCTATGGCAGGGTAATCCTATGTTCCTGATTTTCTGGAGACCCTATGCAAAATCAGAAGTCTCCATTGCCCAGCATGACCTTTGTAACAGAGATCCCAGATTTCCTTCAGTCAGCTACAGCTTGAGCTAGATCCAATTTGTTGGAAAGCACCAGGTCTCGCTGCTGCATCTGGCAGCGCTGCCGGATCTCCCCGGAACTAGACCTCAAGATGTTGCACTTTTATTTCAGATGCAGCTCAGCTTCCTCCAGCACAGTCTGTTCTCCAGTGGTGGGATCTGGTGCTACTTTCAGCTGCTGTAACAAAGCGATTTTTAGTATTGGGCCCCTCTTCTCCATCCCTGTGTTTTACAAACCCTGCATCTTTGTCTTTACAGGAGAGATAGAGCGGAGCTAAATGGAGCTGAAAAAACTCATTATCCCATTTTTTGCCCCTGCAAGGCACAAGCCCCTAGATCCCCCAGGAAACCCAGCAGAGCTCAGGCTGCTTTCGGTTCAGAGGACCAGGCACTGCCCTCAGGTATGTGGTCCCACTTCGTCCTGCATAATAAATACTGTACTTGGCAGAGTACAGGATGGAGCAAGGAATGAGCCAGTAACGTTTCCCGGTGAATAAAAAAAAGACTGATTTTGATTGTGCTAGACATGGGTGCTTCCCAGTGCCAGAAAGACATGCAGTATACATTTCTGGTTTGCTTGGACTTTCTTCAGTCAGGCTGGTAACTGACTTATTCCACCACTTATTTTTCCTTTGTGAAAATATCCCTTTAAATCAAGTATTTAGCAAATACTGCTTAGTCCCATTACAAAGTAAATTGGGAATGGATTGTACCAGCAGACTTCTCCAATCTCTTTCAGATGCTTAAATTACATCATGGTCTAACTTCACCCCAGGGAGAGACAAGCTCTGCAGAATATTGTCCATCCTTCTGCTTTGGTAATCTCCGGGATTTCTCAGGTACCTTTCGCAAGTTGTCTACGAGTGGGCACGATGATTCTGCTTTTGGGACACCGGGACATTTCCTCCAGAGGTACCCCAGGGTCGCCCCCCAACTAAGCCAGCACTGCCCGGGCAAGCTGGAGCACCAGGAGCCAGTGAGGTGATGCCCAGCACTTATTGGGGAGTGTTTGGCCAGAGCGGTTTCTCTTTGATTGTGGTCAGTGGATGCCTGTGCCTGCAGGTGAAGACAGGGAGAGAGCGCCTGACCCCATGCTCCTCTGTCTGCCCTCGGAGCTGCTCGTCTCCTCCATCCGCTGCCACAGCCCATCTTGCTCATGTCTAAGGCACTGAAATCAGGCAACACCAGGGACCCTTCTCCTCCACCCACAGCAAGGTGCTTCCCCTTCAGGAGTTCTCAAGTTTCCTGCCCCAGATTTCGCTTTCTATCCCCCAAAGCTGCTCCCACTGGGAGAACTGACGCTCTGTCCCTCAGGCGAGCTGCTGCAGGACAGACGGCTGGGCGATGAGAGGGCTGCACGGGCAATTATCTGCCATATTGTGCTCTCACTTGTGTTTAAAAACAACAACAGCTCAACTGACTCATAGATCCTACGGCCTCTGAGTCATTTTTTATTTCTGGATTTCACTGCTCTGCCCTTTGCAACGAAGGGAGTTGCACACGCGCGCACACACACATCAAGTTCACATTTGTTTTTCCCCTATAAAAACAAAACGATTTCCATACCATTAATGAAACAGAAATGATTTGACTTTGCGTACCCTGGCTTTTATTTTCCGTTGTATAAACTTTGCAGATGAAATAATGATGGTTGTAAAGTAAACCTTTTTTTTTTTTTTTTTTTTTTTCCAGGCAGCCTCTTTTCGAAATAGCAATAGGGAGTCACTTACAGACTTGGCTTGTGCTGAGCCTGTAGTAATTAACCCCTTCATCCCTAGCTTTTCTTCTGTTGGTACCTAACCACAGCGTGGGTGGAGGTGGCACCAGGTCTCCCCTGGGACTAGAAGCAAAGCAGAAGAGCAAAGCCAGCAGAGAAATGCAAGAATGAAGGAGAAGAGCTGGTCTGTGCAAAGCAGTGGAGTGTGCCTGGGGTGATACATTCAAGGTTGGACAGCTTTCCTAGGAGAGCTGGGGTGCTGGCACTACGTAGCCGGAGATACCTGCCATCTCCCTTCACGTCCCATTTTTTTCGGTGCAAGTTGGCACCATCGTTTTTTGTTTAGCCTGGCAGCTCCATCCTGGCTTGTCCTCCTTTCTTCTCATTCCCCAGGGACCACCAGTGCTGACATCTTAGTGAAATGTCCTCCCTCCTCCGCACCACCACAGCGGAAATAATCTGCGGTAAATAATTTAATCACCAAATCTTGCTCTTTCTGTTTACAGGGCCGTTATGATTTTATGAAGTACTCAGAGGAAAATTAATAGGGTGAAGTAATACCTGACGTGAGGAGGAGATACAGCTGGGACTGGGTGCGTGAGCACATGCCTGCCTTGTCCTGCGGGACCGAGTGAGCTGCCCCCTCCATGGGAGTGGGGGCTCTGCTTTTTGATACACCCTCATTATCACACATGGTCTTCCCAGGCAATCTGTCTGTCCTCAAGGCTTCTAAACACGCCACAAGCACTTCTCCTAATCACATCTATCGTGCAGCAGCACAACCCTGCATCCCCCCCGCGTTGGTTCAGATGTTTCACTGATGCCTGGCTGGGGAGGGTTGGTGACACTGGCTGAGATACTGTAACTCTTCCCAGGCTGGGTGATGTGTTTTATATTATTTCTCTTGGATTTATTAAGCATTATGTAACTGGCTAACCAATCCCGCATGCGACTCAATTGCGGCTGATTTCATGTCAGTGGAAAGTAAACAAAAAAAAGTGTTCTGAAGTGGCTGAACTGAAATTCGTTTCCACATGCAAAACAATTTCTGGAGGATCTTCCCAATCTCCACACAGCTACTTTGAATCCAAGCTCTCATGCAACCCATTAGAAAGCAGTTATGGAAAAACTGCACGTTGCACACAACACCGTTGCAAGCAAATCCCCTCTGTTTACTCCCTGCATTAAATTATTAGATTAAGTTTATTTTACTTAGTTATTTTTTTAAGCATCTTTGTGGATTTTTGCTGCTCCTTGAAATGTTACACTGGCATATTGTTTGTCTTTTAGATGGAGCACTCCTTCAAATGTGAAAATTACCCACTGAAGAAAGTTTGGCACTAACATTTTAAAAACAGAGCCCTGCAGTGCTGAGGTCCCAAAGCCCAGCAGGACCTGTCCCAAGGTGATGGGTTCTGCCCTTGCTCAGCCTTGGAAGGACTTTATGTACCAGGTGAGGCAAAAATTACACCCCCATTAGACTCTGAACTGAAGCTCTTTCAGGAGCACTCTTGTCTCTGGTGTTAGAGACAGCATCTTTCTCTTAGGCTGGGGATGGAGGAATGTGGAATGAATGTAAAAAACCAGACCTAGCGGCCCTGTACCATTTTGTTTGTTTTTCTCAGTGTCTTGGAAACATTCAGCAACATCTGAAAATATTGTATTTCTGAATTCATTTTGCCAATGCACTTAATCTTCACTGAAGCATCAGTAGGTCGGTGGCTGGTGGGCGCCTGTTCATGTGTTATTTGCATTATTTTTCACTGAGCCCCTGAGGCACCCAAGCACCTGCTTCACCCAGGCAAGTAGCTAAGTCTGAGTTAAGCTGAATTGCTTAGTTAGGCCTGACTGGGCTGATGGATCATTTAACAGCATTTGTCACTTGCAGGGCTGCAACTTGGACATAAAGTGGCACCAAGCCATGATCCTAGGGGTAGATGATGCATTGTGAAGGAGCAGGGCGAGACAGCCCTGAAGATGATGCTGGTGGGCAAGTTCACAGCCCCACATCGGTGTCACCACTGCACCTAGCCTTGTGACAACTCAATAGGTGAGCAAAGTTGTTTTAAAATCATGAGGGAACCTACAAGTCAGGGATTTGTCTGCCATTCTGGAGGCCCACTTATACCCTCGGGAGATGAGTAGGGGTGCAGAGCATCCTTCATTGAAAAAGTGGCCCAAGGGAGGATTGAAGATTATCGCAGTAGTCTCTCAAGTCACACAGAACAGCAGCTGAACACAGGGTTTTTTCATTCCTTAAGCGCCGAGTGTGAGCTGGCTCTTGCACATTGCTGTGTAATTATGGCCAGAGCTGTTAATCACGCCAGGTAAAAACCTGACCTGGCAGACAAAAGCAGTTGTGAGTTTGCCTGGTGACAATGGTGCTTACTCCATGAGGCATTGTGTAGCTCTGACACAAACTAAGGCTCGTGGCCATTCTGTGTCTGAAGGTGCAACATAAGGTCTTGACTGGCAACAAGTTCTTTCCATTGCACGTATTGCGCCTGTTCCTTTCTCTTTCACATATTTTGCTGTCCTCCCTACCCATGTGTGACATGGGAAAAGCCCCAAGGGAGCAAGCCGTGCTGGCAGCACAGCCTGAACAACAAATCTGGGGTCTGGGAGGGGAAAAAACCCATAGCTGGGTGGTCAGCACAAGGAAAAACCCAGTCCTCTATGGTTATCTCTGCCAGTATCGCACCACAGCAACTGCCGCCGCAACTCCAACCGGCCCAGATGGCACACGAGGAGAATGTGCCATTTCTCTTCGTCAGATGGAGAGCAGAGCAATTTATTCAAAGTTTGAGGAGGAGAGAAAACTGCTGAGTACAATGTTCATAAGCAATTTCAGCAGACCTACTGGCATCTCTCCTTATCTGGGGTTTTGCAGGGTAAAGCGATGCATCAGAATACGCCATGGCATGGTGTGTGTAGGTTGCCAGTGAGTTTTGAAGAGGGCTAAGCTGGCACATCTCCCATGGAAAGTGCCTCCTCGTGCTTTGGGATTGACACACTGTGTTTTCAGAGGGCTCTGACATTTCAGCCCTTTGAAGAGAGCTTTGCAGTGATCTGGTTTTGACCAAATCCTGGTCTTAAAAGCGAGTCCCTTCTTCCCACCCCCACACTGCTTGGGAGAAGGAGTCACAGCCTGGCCATGCACTGGTGGTTTGAGCTCATCTTGTGACAACCCGTTTGCAGAAATTACTGAGGATTTAACAGCACTTGCAGGTCTGAGAGCTGAACGGCAGAAGGTAAGAGTCAACCAATTCCACAATGCTGTTGCCATCATTTTTGTTGTTTGTTTCTCCAGAGCTATCAACAGTCCATCCTGTATGCTATTTAGCTTCTTTATCTTATTCTCAGGAAGATGCAGCAGAGGTGAGTTCCCATCTGTACATAGACAAAGCAGCAGCAGTGAACCTAACAGCAAAAGCAAGTGAGCTGCAAGTTGTTTGCAAATGTTGCTCCATGTTAACTACTGCAATTCAAGTAAAACTACCACACAGCGAGCTTTTCTTTACTACTATCATGACATCACACTCTGAAATTCAGTTTTGTGTATATTTTTCAGGCTCTGCAGGAATCCTGGATCTCTCTGAATAGATGCAATTGAAATTTAAAGATATAATTCAAATAGGTAAACATGTCAGAATCATTATCTGGGTCACATTTGGGCAGCAGGGTTTGCTCTGTTTTAAGTGCAAATGGTTTACTGATGATTTAAATGAACTTCCTGAGGACTGTTTGAAATTCCTGGCACACATTCGGTTTACCATCTGCTAGAAGGACTTTGATGAGCCCACAAAGAGACATTAGACTGGAGCTGCTCTCCATATCTCGGGTGGACTTTTCATGATTGACTATTTTTATTTTGTTTTATTTTGATTCCCAAGGAGATGTGGGGCTTGCAAGGGACTGTGCAATGAGCTGCTGGGGCAGAGATGTTCTGTTAGTTCTCCGTGAATGTGCTGTCATCAAGTTGTTCCAGCACTGACCGTTCCTTATATCTATGAAAATTATTACATAGGGTCAAGTTTTGCCCTCATTTAGACCTGATCTAACAGTAATTAAGTAATTCGTGCTGTCAGAGAGAACTTGAATTTGAGGCTAGCCTCGATTACAGATGCTAAAAACTTTCTCGCTTCTCCTGAAGTGTCCCACATTTAGCTTGTAAATAGATGGTGTGTCCTTCTCTTTCAGTTCTTTCTTGATTTCTTTAAAAAGTATCTTTGAAGGATGTTGTGTTGTAGGCTAACAAAAAAGCACTACCCAATCAGGTTGAATTCAACTTGAATATTTTCTGTTTTCCTAAAGCAGAAGAAAGCTATGGCAGCAGGGCAGAGGAGCAGGTTTTTGGAAATGAATTTTTTGCAAGAATTGAACTAAGAGTCCTGTTGACAGGGCCCAAAGTGCCTTTTTTCCCCACATGAAAGTAATGGGAGTTTGCACGTCTGTGAGATGCTTCTCAAGAGATCCCTCTTGCGGGATAAGGAAAGGGTTCCTGCAGGTCCCAGCCCCTGGGCAGATCTGCAGCACAGCTCCAGGGAGCCTCAGTGGCTGAAGGGGATGAGATACAGGGGGAAAAGCTGCTCTTCCAGCATGGAGGAATGGACAAAGAGGGGAATGCTCTCTGTTTGCCATCTCCCACTCTTAGATCTCACGATTTTGCAGTAGCACGTTGCCTTTTCAACTCAGCGTCCTGCCCTGGGGTACCTCCTGAAACATGCCATGGTCGGGATATTGCTGAACGATATTTCTGCCCAAGAGCTGCCTCCCAGACCGCAGCCTGTTGCAGAGGCAATAGCTCTGGCAAGGGTGAAAGAAAAGCTTGGTGATTTGTGATGCTGTTTTATAAACAGGTGAGCACAGGGCAAATAGACAAAACCGGAGTAACTGTGCGTTGAGGAGATCTCACCCCCAAGGAAACAGCCTCTGTCTCTGGTGGGAACATCTGTGACCATTTTGTACCAAGGAGTGCCTTTTGACATATTGAAAACATGGCAGGAACTGAGCTCCCAGGGGATCCATTGGTCTTATTTCTGTGGATGCTTGTACCCTGGGTCTATTTGAAGAAGGATGATTCATTCAACTGCTTATGTGCCACTTCCCATTGTGAGAAGAAGGGTCTTGTTTGCTATCGTGGACTGGTTAGGGCTAATTTTGGGATAGATCTATCGTGGAAAAAATGCTTTATGCAGCAAGACAGCGGCTGATTCAATTTCTTCCATGCTGGATGCTGGCATTTAGAGTCTCCCAGGCAGGAAGTTTTATCAAGCAACATCAGACAGATGTTCCTCATCCTGTCTCAGCTGTGTTGACTGGTGACCCGCTCTGTCAGATATTTGTCAGGGGACACAGACATTCATTTTGCACGGGTGGCATTTTATTAAATACTCCACCTAAAACAGCAATGGATCTTTTTTAAAGAAATAAGTATACCAGTATTAATTGTAAAGACCCCAGAAGCACTTGCAGTCATGGCACGCCCAAGAACTGTTCCTGGGAAGGGGTCTGAGTTCCTGATTTTGCAGGAAAAGAGAAGAAATTCTTCTCTGGATTTCCCACGCCAGGCATGGTATGAATTCACATTGGCAGTATCGTCTTTCTGGTGGGGTGCACGTTGTCTCAAGGCAACACAGGACACTGTCAGCCTTCTGGTGTGGAATGGCTGAAGCGAGAAGGGATCAGTATCAAAACCTCAGGGTTTTGCATTGTTGATCTAAGGAAAAGACTCCTCTTAGTTGTGCAGCAACTAGCAACTAGCAGGCCAGGAACTTCAGCAAGTGTCTCTGGACTTTCCAAAAGCAAAGATAGAAGAAAAGCATGTTGTTCTCAGGGGGTACACCTTCACAAGCGGCGTTGGGAGAATTGGAAAGATTAGGAGATGGTCAGATATTGATTTAAGGAGATGCCTTATCAATGACCAGATCACTTCAGTTGGTGTCACCTCAGGTGATTGCTTCAGGGATCAGCCCTGCCTGGACCTTGGACTAAGGCAATAAGCCAGCCCTGTTGCTGACTGCCATGCTTGTGCTGGTTGCAGTTTCTGGCACAAGCTCCTCAGCACTGCTTTGCATGCAGGGCGTGCATTAGGGTGTGATGGTCCTGGAGGCACAGACCCTCCAGCTGGAGGCAGGGTCAGAGTACTTGCCGTCATATGCTATAAGGGGAGGACAACAGCTCTTTGCAGGCTGAGTGAAGGCAAGCAGGCGTTTCCTTCATGTACCCTCAGACCTCATCAGCACTGACTCTGGAGCTGGAGTGGAAGCTGATGGTAGTGGTTTTCTTTGGACCTCTGCTTACCCAGAACAGCTGGAGTTTGGGACCTGGGAAAGAGTAAATGACGTGGAGCTAAAGGGAACATCTCCATTCACATTGTGCCAAGGTGAGAAGTCTTGCCACAGGCAGAGCATTCCCAGTACGATGCTGTTTCAACCATCTTGAAAGTCATGGCCAAGTTGTGGGTCCAAATGGAGCATGGGACTCTACAAAGTGACACTCAGCAGCTGCCAACACCAGAGCTCCCCATTACAGCTGATAGCTGCATATCGCACACCGGAAATGTGGAAAACGTCTGTTTTTTGGTAATTACTTTTAAAATTTTATTTTAATCTTGAATCCAGATGTAAATAATCCTGTCTAGTCAAGGGTGACACTTAAGTTGAGGTATTTCTTCAGAGCTACTGGAATCCCCATCCAGGGCGGACCGGCAGGCTGCGGTGTACAGCCAGATACAGTAATTGCCCCAACGCCGAGATGCATTTGCTGTGGTATAAATCAGCTGTCCTTTGTCAGGCGTGTTCCTGGCTTATCAATGGGAAGCAAAACGCTGCAATGGAACAGCTCCATGAAAGAGTAAGTCCTAGAGCGGTGTGATTGGTGGGAGCCTGGGCTGCAGAGGGGATTGCACGATAAGCGGGCTCTCCCACTTCTCCTAACAGCTTGACAGCTACCAGCAGCTGGCGGGAGAATTTCAGCCCTGCATGGGCTGTAATAAAAAGAAGAACAGGCTGATGAACAAGAAATGCGACTTTGATGGACGTTACAGATCCTTTCTGGAGGCAGGATCTCAGTGGTCGTGTCTGAATTCAGAGATGTGCATGTGAGCAGGGCCAAGATAGCTTTCAGCCACTTCTTCGTTTCTCCCTGAAGATCCCTAAAGAAATGTTATCCCACAGTTGGGGTCCAGCATGGAGATAATGTAGCTGTAATCCACAGGTTTGATAAGGCAGGCAGCCATCAGTGGTGTTATCTCCCCTCTACATAGAGGCCCCTTCCAGCTTGAGGCTTTCTCTTGGCACAGAGCGCTAAACATTGGATGTGAAAAGAGCAAAGTGTGTGGGAGCTGCTGATTTTGTCTCCTTGGTGGGACTGTTTTTTTTAATAAAAAGATCAGATGTTGCGCTTCCTTGAAAACACGACAATCTATGGGAGAGTTCATTAGTTTATGGCAAGTTGCAACACCATGGAGCCCGGCTGAAAGCAAATGTTATTGCAAAGAGTTATCGCTAACGGGAGAGGAAAATAATGTCCTGAGGAAATAAACTCGATGGAGCAAAACATGGAACAATAAAAAGCTGTGGAGGACAGGCAGTAGAGTTGAATACTTTCTCAGAATAAAAGCCCCCGGTCACCTGGTTTTAATGCCAGTGTTTGCTTTCTGCGTATTCGGTGAATATGTGGGATACATCTGTTCAGGACTCCATCTCTAATGAGAGTAACAAATACTCTGATTAGAGCTGGCTGAACTTTTTTACTACTAGTAGACAAATATGTCTTTGTGGCCATCATTAAATAGTGACACCACCAGTAAAAATGAGTTTGCTTGTTGTTTCCTTTTTTTTTTTTTTTCAAAAAAAACAAACCCAATGTATTTTAATTTCAAGGTCCATGGAATTATATTTCAAAAAGGACTTTCCTCTACAAAGCGCCCCCCTAAAATACTGATTTGAGAAGCTTTAATGGGGAGCAGCCTTGTCTCAAGTCTGAGCAAAGCTGGAGATGCAAGGGGAGTGGAAATGCCCACTTGCATAAACCTGACATAGTTGTACACTGCCAGATTTCTTAGCCTTCAGCTAGTCTGACTTATGCCAAGGGCTAGTATCAAGTTTGGAGAAGTGTAAAGGTGAATTCAAAATAATCCATCGGTTTTCTTCTTGAGTCTCATGCCACTTGCAACACTGCACAATTTGCATCGTCAGGGTTTTTCTTGTGCTTTCCCCTTTTATTTCCTAACTGGAGAATTTGTTGCAACTTTGTCATTATTTAGCCTCATGGTAGGATGCACAAGTTTCCCCTTCAGGCAGTGGAATGTTGTGTCTGCTCCTGACCTAGCTACCTCTGCCCAGCTAACGTAGGGCTCTTGCAGCCTCTTGGTTTGTTTTGAGCGTGATGATATCTTCTTTGGTGTTTTGGCTGCCTTAAAACAGCACCAAAGCAAAATATGGTGCTACTTGAGCAGGATTATCATAACCAACCCTGTGGCCGTGTGTCCTGGGGCAGGCAGCACCTACCCCTTTGGACTGCAAAGCCCCTTTCTGCAAAAGGATGTCTTTGCCTGTGAAACAGAGGGTGACTCTTCCTTTATCCTATTCCTTCCCTCATCCATTCAGGTTTCACCCCATGTTCCTGAATTGTGTGTGTGTTGGTGGTGTTGGTGCAATCACAATAGCTCTCTCACCCAATGAACTGGTGTTTCGGTGGCAGTATGACCCCTGGTTTTAGCTCTGGTGACCTTAGAAATAAGAGCCCAACTTCTTGAACAAGCTGCCTGAGGAGCCTGGGATAGGTCAGAGATTTCTTGAGCAGATCAAAAGCCGGAGATGTTTTACTGACAGTCCCAGAGTTCTCTGTCATGATTTATGAATTATATACGCTCTATATATTTAGCCAAAGAGGCTCACTGGGGGGAACAGGGGCTGGTTTGTGCAAGCAGGAAAGAGTGTGTGGCCCGAGAGAGCCACCATCTACCAAGAGATATCCCCTCGAATGCACCATCTGCTGAGCCATCGAAGTGCCTTGAGGGACCATGGCAAACGGTGCCTGGGAGATTCACAGCAAAAAAATTGTCAGGACATTTTGGCAGCCCAGCATTTTAATGGAGGACTGAGTTATGGGGAAGCAGACCTAAACCCCATCAGCTGTGAGCTCTGGACTTGGGGCAGCAGACCTGCAATCTTCCCTCATTTCACAAATCCTCTTTCTCTTTCTTTGGAGCTTCAGCAGATCCCCTGGGGTACAGCTCTCACTGGGTAAGCGCTACGTGCTCTGGCAGATTTTGAGTTTCATGTCCTCTTTTGGAGGACCCAAAGGCACTCTGTCGGGGTCCTGGAGCTCTTCACGCCCTGAGAGCTGTCGTCACACCAGTGACGCTTAGCTCATGTTCTTGAGGTTGTCTCAACGGCTCAGAGAGTTTTGATGCTTTTCTCTCCTTTCCATGAGACAAGATTTTGCTCAGCCCCATGCTTGCATGGCCTGATTTGTTCCTGACAGAGAAGAGCATGAGAGAGACTTTTCTGATTCTGATGCAAAACAGGGTAGGAGAACTTCTAATTATTGACTTTAAAGCCAGAGTGTTTCCATGTGCACAATCCGGTAATCCCAATATCAAGTCTGTAGCTTCTGAATGGGTTACATAGTCTACTGAGCAGACAGTCCCGCAGTCTTGAAGGCTTTGAGCAACAAAAATCCACCACATCCTGAGCCTGAGTAATATGCTGAAGTGACTTCACTGTGTTGTGCTCTAACACAAAAGCACCTACTTTCAGCTTCCAGTGTGTAAATCTTGTTTTCCCTCTGTCCCAGAGAAGAGGAAGCCCTCTGCCAGAAAGCATCTCTTTGGGACCTGGTTATAGATGATGACCAGCTCATCTCTCTTCTCTCTCCTGGTCAAACTAAAGACATTGAAATCCTTCATCTCCTCAGTGTAAGGTTTTCCAATCCTGAGTAATCCTTGTATTTTTTTGTCCTGCACTAGGTAAATCCAGAACTGCCCTAGTGTGAATTCTAGTGTGAATTCTTAGGGAGAGCAGCAAAGTTCCTAAAGATGCTCAGCTGGAGTTATTCCGGGATAACAGAGGTGCAGTCTGGGCCATGTTTTCTGTAGCAAGTCTTAAATCTCCGTGCTCAGTGGAGTGACTTTGCTGCTGTGACCAACCCAGCGCTGTCACTTTTTAAAGAGAGGCTGGATGAGTGGTGGGAATGTGTATCTTCTGTCATTCTGAGGCACTTTCTGTTCCCTCCTCTTTTCATTTCAATGCAAATTGGGCTCCCAGGGTACCTTTGCTGTCTCAAAATGATTGTAGGGACGATCTTAACATAATACACACGGGAAATGGATGTAGCCCCAGAAAACATATATCATTGTTGAGATGAATCACAGAGAGCTAGCCTTGGCTTATTTATTTTTCCCCACACAGAGGCAATTTTTTGTCATCATATCACTCATGTAACCTTTCAGATGAACTTAGTAATCATGATATGTTCTGGTTTGGCTTCTTTCAGATTAAAACCTTGCCTTTCAGAAAAAGGAAACCATAAGTTAAATAACTCCAAAATTAGGTATTTCTGAAGGATAATTAGTGGTCTTCTTTCTTACCAAGAAACCCCGAAGACTGTGCTTTAAATAATACCTAGTAGCAATTCCTTCAGTTTTGTTCCAAATGTGATTAATTTAGCAGGATGTTGTCGGTATAGCATCCTACATTTCAAAACACACTTTAGGGTATTAGCTACAATAATGAACACTGTATATCTCCACAGCTTTTTGAAAAACCAACCAGACCTTAAGTCCTAAATCCCCTCATCTAGGTCTTCTGTGTTTCAGCAGTTGCACCAAGGTTTGTATTTGCCAACACCCAGATTACTGAACTGATCGTATTCGTTTACTCCCTGTTCCTGTAGATAGGGGGACCCATGTAAAGTGAATGAAGATGTAGATTCCTGCCTCCAGTTATTTCATTGGGATGCAAAAATGCTGGAATTCTAATCCTCCTACTTTGCCGCTTTGAGAAAAAAAGCATTTGTAGTTGTGTTGAAATTTCTATAGCAAGGGGAACGGGTCTGTGTTTGCAAAAGAGTTCACTGCAGAAAGTGCCACTGTCCATGCAAATATATAAATCTATACTATATAGGGCTATATGTGTGTATACACACACATAGGCACTGTATATACAGAAAGACACACGCACATACTTAGGAGACGTGTGTGTAACACTCACTTATATACAAATCTATTCCCTGCTGTGAATAATCATTGAGATATAAACAAGAGAAGTTAAACCATGGATGGGCACATTTTCAAGTGCTGCCGGAAGGTTTTATCGACAGTAGTGAAAAAGTGCTATCAAAACCTAAACGGGGCACTTATTACAAAGAAATCTTTACGTAAGTGCTGGAAAGGTTTGCCGAATAACCAGATGTTGTTGCAAAGACACTTCTCCTCCCCCTCTCCCCACTTCTTTCTTTCTCTAATAGTTCGATTAATTCTGTGCATAAATGGAGGCTGATAAAAGTTCTGAGCTGCCAACTTCACCACATCTGGACACCGTCGAAGACAGATCGTTCAGTGGTGCATTTCAGTTGGTTTTAATCTCCCTCAGTACAATAAAAACTTCCACAAGTAATGCTGACCTATATATATTTTTGCACTGTAAACAGTGACATCTGCGAGCTGCTTCAAGCGAGCACGCAGCGCTTTCCATTCCAAGGTAGTCGCTCGCCCTTCGCTGCAAGAGAAATACACAGTTGATGCAGTTGTAGCAGTCAGTTCTACTAAATTCTCAGCTATTTCAAATCCTCCAGCTAATTGCTGTCAGGGGAGAAATCAAAGATTAGCTATTTCGTGGGAGGAAGGAAAAAGAAACGACCTCTCAGAGTATGTTGCCTAACGTTGCCTAACCAGAAACATTTTTCTACTCACAGAAGGAGAGCAGCAGCAAGAAAAGCAGACCCGGTCTCTTCCAGTAACCCATTTTCTGGATCCCACCAGCGACCAGAAGCCCGGCTTCACGGCGTTGACCAGTTCATCTCCTCTCGGTGCAGCCAGTCTCCTGTGTTTCTGCTGTCAAGCCCGGAGCCCCGAGTTTGCGAGGCTCCCGGCTAGGCTTGCCGGGAAGGCGGATCCAGCCACTAAAGCCCAGCTGTGTGTGGGGTCCGCCCAGGAACTGCAGTTTATGAACAAACTAAGCCTAACTCTCCTCTCGAAATATATACCAATATGGGAGGGGGGAGCAGGGGAAAGAAGCCTGGCTCTGAGGAAAAGAGTTTGATTTTTTTTTTTTTTTTTTCCGATGACAACGTGGAGCTGCTCCCGACTCCGTACAGCCCAAGGGTCTTTGAAGGGGACCTAATGTCTGCTGCACGCATCTAATGAAAAAGGCATGGGTGCTCCTGCATGCCTCTTTCATCTGAATAAAACACGGAAGGTAACACTTCGATATGCTGAGCTGCCATTAATTTGCTACTTTCCCCCTCTCCTTTCAGAAATTAACTCTGTCTTTTAAGCAAGCTTCAATGGGCTATATTTCTAATAGGGATAATTAGAAGTTTTAAGGCAGCCTTTTCAAAGAGACAACATCAATATGAACTTAGCCTCAAGTAGGTGCTTTTGACCTATTAAAGCAGCAGGATTTAAACATAAACTTATATGTTTTCCTGAATCAGGGCCTAGAATAATAAAGTAAAGCATTTAAATAGCTGCTTTCTCCCCAAGATCTCAAACTGCTTTACAAAAACTTGTAAGAAATATTATCCCACTTACAAAAGGGAAACTGTGAAACATAGCAGAAATCTGACTTGCCTTGGTTGTTAACGCAATCAATCAGTGGCAAAGGAGGAGTAAAATACTCAAACTCTTGCCCTATGATCTATCTCAATCCTTCAGATCATGTTAAAATAATGATCAACGTGCTAGAGCGTGGCAGAGAAAGAGATGTTGTTATTAAGGCTTTTTGCAGGCAAAAATGCCCTAAGATGATGCTAATTTTGTAGGTATTGATAAATACATCGATTAATTTTTAATGCATACACAGCATTCTAAATTTGAGAATCTTCAGCTTTTTATTTACCCATTTTACAATTCATCTTTTAGTTCATTAATCAAGGTGTGGTAGACATGTGGTGTGTCTGTACATGCTTGTGTGTATGTGTGATCATTCCCGGTGAGCGTTTTGCTCTGTTAGACTTGAAGGTCCTTTCTTTGTATGATTTTTTTCTGATAAACTGCACCCACTTGTTTTGTAAACTATTTGTATGAATTATTCTAAAGAGTTAAATAATGGTGTCTCTTTTCCCTTCTTCTGTATTCAAAAAGAAAAAGGAGGAGGTGGGTACCTTAAGGCAAGACACCACCTGGGATACACAAAGAATGTATCTGGAAGAACGAGCCTGAAAAGGTCTCCCTGACCTCTTGCTCACAGCCCTGAAAAGCATTGGCCTGAGTCCTAGGCAAAGTGCAGCATTGCTCTCCCTCACTTGGCTGTCTTTACATCACACTGGCATCTGTCTACATGTTATGTAGTATTAATCAAGAAGAAATAGGTTGGCTTGGGTTATAGCAGCTGAGATGTGGCCTTTGAGGGCTAAGGATGAGCAAATGTTTAGTGGACTTCCAGAAAGACATTATTTTCCAATAAGCCCAGTGGCTTCTTTGTGTGACCTGCCAACTCTCCTCTTTCTGATTCAGAGCATTTCAAAATTCCCGCAGGTTGTTCAGACTGTTGGTGGGATTTTCAGATGTGAGCTCTTCTGTGTGTTATAAGTCACAGACAAGCTGGGCAGGGCTTCTATTAGGAACATCATAGATTATTCATGATCCATGGGAGTACTCTTTAAAATCAGGAAGGATCCCCTGCTGCCTATGAAACTCTGAGAGAAATAATGTCCTCAGCAGGAGCCCGGAGGAGCTTCAACAACAGTGGACATTGACAAAACACGCTGTACAATTTGGAAGTGCAAGGGAAACCAAGGGTATTATTTTTTTTAGCAGCAGAACCTGGGAAGGCAGCAGGAAGCCTGCGCAATGTCCCTGCAGCCAGGGACCCTGAGCTGTGACAGCTGCGTTTTCCAAAGACCCAGGCAATCCCGAACAACTTCTGGGCCAAACCGAACCCTGTGAAATGCTTTGTCCTGTCTACAGCGTAATTATAGGGAGAGATCTGGGGCCAGAGCTCATTGAAACGAAAGGAAAGACAGTAGCTGGCCTATGCGAGGGCATCTTTACAAGGCAGTCTGGTTACTACAGGAAGCTCTGCAAGGGGAAGTTTTTGTGGACTGATGTCTGTCCCGCTTTTTCTAAACAGCTGTACTTATTTCTAGACGGTGTTAGACCTGCTACGTGGTAAAACATGGTGGTGTGGTGGCATGAGCAAGGGTTTGCTTTCATAAACTGGCCTCTGGGCTCTGCAGGCTGCTTTGTGCACAGAGGGAACCTGTCTGCTCAGCCCTTGCTGCACGTAAGATCGCACAGAGCTAGATGTGCCCTCCCGTAAGCTGCATTTTCAGTCTACTGAGCTGAGGCTGTTATCAGCAAACCTTCTCAAATAGGAAGAACATGAGGCTAGGAGCTCATTTCTTTCCTAGTGCTATGGAGTAAGTCACCCCAGGTTGAGTGGGGAACCCTGCAGCATGTGCCCCACTGACCTGGGCTTTTCTCTGACCCACAGCTCTGTTGTTGAGCCCCTGCTTACTTCTCAGACCTTGTCCAAGGAAAAAAACGCAATCTAAAAATCCACCAAAGTAACTCAGGGAAAAGTGATTAAGAACTCTGGGATTTAGCCTAAAGTGTCTACACTCACATTATAGAGCTTTGCTTCCATGAGAGAACACAGTGACCTTTGGAGTAAGACACTGGGGAGGAAGAAGAGATAAATGGTTATTTTTATTGTTGGCTTGTTTATTCCTTTCCGTGTAAATTCCCTTGCTCCTCTATTAGTGGTCTGGACAACCTCATAACTCAAGACACGCTGAAGGCTGGATTTAAGCTGAGGAACGTAAGGTCTCTGCAGGGTGATTTTTAAGTTGCATTCTGGGAGTAGTTTTCCCAAAGTTCTCATTTAGGAGCTGGAAGATATTTACTACAGAAGTATAATAAAACTTCGGACACCTGAAACAATATAGTATATATTTAAACAAAAGTTTCAAACAACCACAGCCTGAGTTTCCACCGTGAGAGGCAAGGCTCTGCAAGCAATCAGTAGATTTGAAGCTTCCAACATAGGCACTAAACATCCTTCTGAAGGGTGACATCACATGTGCCAAACCCAAGTGAGTTAAACCTCTTATTCTTCTCAGGAGCAAAGATCACCTTCATGTGACAGGGCATGTGAAGGGAGAGAAGGGCAAGAAGGGAACTTTGCAGCCATACCCCGGACAGATTAAATGCAAGGGCTAATGCTCCTGAGATTCCCTGGACCTCCTCTGTACCTGCTAGACCCTAGAGATCATAGCAAGGGCATTGGGTTTAAAAATGACTGACTACAGCAAGAGGTGTTTGGTTTACTTCTACACTCAGAAGATGGTTCCTTGGACCTCTTGATTCCTCGTATGTTACATGACTGGGCTAATATCTCTTGCATATGCTTTGTTGTTGTTTAATCTGTTGATACCAGTAGTGATGCTGGGCTTCAGATAAGGTCCATGAGCGTTTCTGTTGAACTTCTGTTTGAAGTTTTAAAAGACAGGTCTAAGGAAGACAGCTACCTGGTCGGATCACGGCAGCACTTCTATTAGTGAGCACAAAGCCATACTCTTAATTTATGTGCATATATCTTGTGGTTGCATTGAACTACTCCCAGGTTGTCCCGGCAGTTAATTAAACCGTAGGAATTTCAGTGTTATCACTTCTGTATCTTAAAAGTGAGGCCTTGTTTTCACTGTGCCATCAGCAACTGTTGCCTGAGAAGGCTGTGCACCCTGCACTGCGGATCCGATCCAGCCCCCATCTCCATCCTGCACTCACGGGAACGCTGGCTTCAGTCCTGGGAGGGTCGAATACGTTCAAATGCTATTGCCTAGTGGGTGCTGAGGGTGGCCATCACTCTCTGAGAAAAGTTCTCATTACCTTCCCACTGTCACAGTTTCATAGTGTTTTGGTGTTTGTTTGAGCTCACATACGCAGTACTATGGTTTGGGCTCCCTGCTGTCACCGAAGGGAAAATACCGTGACTTGACCTTTGGCATTTTCCACTCTCCTGCAGTTTGTCCTATTGTGGTAACCTCTGATGATCAGATAGCACAAGGAGTGCCATCAAAGCCAGTGATGAATCCTGAGGGATACAGCTATACCTCCTTCGGCCACAGGTGGCCTTGTCTGCATTGCCACAACAGCTTCTTGGTCCTGCCAACTTCCCCCGTGCTCCTGCCTCTCAGTTAATGCTTGTTTTGGTAGCCACACGGGATAAAGGCATCTTCTAAGTGATGCCTGATTTTTATTGGAGTCTTTCCATAGTCCAGAAATGCTAGCCTACCTTTTAACTTGTCTTAGACTGTGTGCCACAGGCTCCTTGACCAAAGCTGCATCAAAATGAAGTAAAGGTCTAACTCGCCCATCTCTAACATTTAAAATGTTATTGAGATTTGGCTTTTTTTCCTGTTCAACTCTGCCCCAAATCTTCTCGCTTTCTTCCTGTGAAGGTTTGAGTCTTTCTCATGGCTTGCTTTGTGCTACTTTTGAAGCCACTTTCAGTAAATTTTTGTTCATACTACTGATGTGCTTGTACATATTCTTTAAAAAATGTAGATTAATTTTGGCTTTATTGTTTGTATTTGTGGATCCAGATCTGCTGTTGCTGAAATGGATGGAAGCCACTGCTACCAATTTCAGACTGAGTGGAACTGGATGATTTCCCCCACCTCAAAAAATACCCATTATCTCTTTTCCACTCTGTACTCACCTTTCCATGCGTTTTCCTTTCTCTGAATGATTAACAAAATGTTGATTTTTCTGCTGTTTAGTGGCCATTTGACACGGTCATGTAGATGACAGAAGTAGGTGTATGGGAAGCCTGGACTCACGTGAAGAGAGGATTTCCCCTTTATTCAGTTAGAACTTACATTTTCCTCTTCCACATTTCCGTGCTGAAGCAGCTACTCATGCATTTTACCAGCAGGTCCCTGACATTCCTTCATTGTAGTTTCTTAGGGAACATAAGTAAGCACTGTTTTCTGTTCCATCCATCATACCAATGACATCACATATAGTCAGACACCAGGGTCTTCAGTGACAATCAGCCTTTGAAGACCCAAAGCATCACATTGGTGGCTGGACACCTCCAGACGACAAGCATCTTCAGGTCAGAAGGAGTTAGCCTGTAGAGGGAGGCACGAGCAGTGTGACAGCCTGACTCATTATCTTTATATTATTATTACTAGTAGTGAAATTATGAGAGGATCCAGGAGCCTGAACCATGGATCAGGCTTTCAAAGAGAAACTTGTGGCCATCCCACGTTGGCTTGTGCTACGAGGCAGTCTTAGAGCACACACACACACACACACACACAGGATTTTTTTCAGTAGCAGCTAAACTGGAAGGTGTGAAGGGTGGTCAATCCCCAGTGAGAGGCAACCTAGAAAACAGCCCCTAAGATCTGTGTGGTGTGGATAGTGGGTTCTCAGCTCCAGCTCCATGAATCAACTTATACTCTACTTCACGGCTTACAAGTGCCGGCACAGCCAGACCCTGCACAAGCACACGGATACACACCCCTCGTCAGCAGGAATATGGGCTGGTAAACTCTCTCTTCCTGAGGTTATTGAAAGGCCACGGGCATTGTGGAATAGATGCAAAACACAGGCACTGCTTTAGGTGTTTTCATTTAAGTTCTCAGTAACAAAGTTATGGTTGTTGTTGTTGGCTATATTATCATTTAATTCAAACTACTTCTGAGAAGTTGAAGGGGTGAGGAACTCAAAATGAAGTTATTGAGAATTAGTGTTGTGACAAAGGGGAAATTATCTAAAATATTTCCTGTTAATACGGCATATATATCGTTGTTTAAGGTGGGTTATGTGCTAGAACAAAACAGGCTGTCAAAAGACCCAAGCAGGAAAGGTGACACACAGAAGCTCACAAAAAGCATCAGGGAGCTAGTTATAAGAAAATACACCTTGCTTAGCTTTCTTCAGTCAGAAAGCGGTTTATCCAGAATAACTAGGATTAAAAAGAATGGATTTACAAGCTAGAAAAGGATGGGATCCCTGTTTGCCAGAGGCTGTGCTGGGAGCCAGGAACAGCTGAGAGGAGGGCAATGGGGCAGTCTGCCTCTAAGGTGCCATGGCTTAAAGAAAAGTAGCTCAAGTCCTGGAAGTACTCCTGAAAGCAGGACTGTGCTGCGACCATTTTTAGGTGGGAATGTACCATTAGCCCACTTAGCAGCCTGAGGTGGGGAAACGTGGCTCAGGAAGAACACTTTGTTGGAGACTTTGGTGCTTATTGAAGATCTGTTCATTGCACACTAGCTTGTCAGGACACCTCACACTCTCCTCTAAAGCTTCCCGGGATCTAAGGAACGTGGGGGCCACTCAGGCTGTTGATCATCTTGATTTGGGCACTTCTATCATTACCCTCCTCCTCCATACGTAGCATTTTAACTCTTCTCCACATTTCTTAGTAGTATTAAGACAATTCAAAGCTGAAAATAGTTTTTGAAATGACTGAATGGTAGACATGAAAAATATTACTGTACTTTATGGATAGTGTTGTTTCCATAATAAAAATATTTAATCCAAAGTATGATATCCTGCATGAGCTTCACATAAATATTTCCATTATATCGCTGATAAAGATCAGAAAAAATTCAGTATGCACATCCTGCAAATGCATGTGTAATTGATACAAGGTATGTATCTTAATGTACATCTTGAGTAAACATAAGAAAACCATACCCTAATGGAAAACAGACTCTGTCTTACAATATGCAATCATGCTTTTACATCTAAACTGGACTTTGGGGTTGGAAAACAAATCTTAAATCAGTTCTATTCAGAGGACAAATCACAGTTCACATACTTGTAAAAAAACTTTTGTTCTAGGAAAGCCTTTTGTGGAAAAGCTTGGGAAACTCCATCCAGCTCCAGTGGTGGAGGGGTGGGAAAGGAGGGGTTGAGGTATCACTTCAAACAATCTGAGGAAAAAGTTGAATAAACATTGAAGACAACAGAATAGAAACCAGACGCCAAATATTAATTTATGGGTTCTTCAAAGGGGATTTTGAGATTTATTTTAATTGTTGTTGAAAGAAAAACATTAATTTTGGGATGAAAAATGTATGCAAATTCAGCTCTGGTCAACACTAAAAAAGCCCCATTTTCTGCTCAAAGCAAAAAAAAAGAAAAGCAAAGGAACCTGTAATATTCAACTCTTTAATTCCCTGAGGTGACCTTTAACCTGGATTTGAAAAGGGCAGGAAAAGAACAAAAGCTACGTGAGAATTATAAAAAAATGTAGTGTCTGAATCAAAGGATATGAATCTGGCGCAAAAATGGGAGATCTCAAGGGAGTGATGTGATATGGAAACCAGAGAATGATGGGGCTGCTTCAAACTGTCCAAAATGATGTCTGGAGTATGAGGAAGAACCTCTCTGTCCAGTTTGTCCACCCTACAAGGACTGCATGGGCATCCTGGGGTCATGAGGGAATAAACCCAAAAGCTGCAATAATGAAAGTATATCTATGTATGTAGTGTGACCTATTAACCGGTGTTCAGTAGGGGCTGCAGGACAGGCTTGCTGAACACCTCTCCAAAATGACAGAATAGGAATCCCAGAAATGCACAGTAAGATTTGTTCCTGTTCAATGAAAAGAGACAAGACAGTTTGGGCTTTTGCTAAAAACAACAGAGGCTTCCCCAGAGCTGAACTTGGGGGATTTAAACTACTTGGGAACCTCCTGGGGAAGTGTGTCAGGAGAGGACAAACTGGTATTAGCCAGGGGAGATGGGCAGGAGAACACCGTTCTGGATGTCCTACCACCACTGCGAAGGAGCCAATGGGGAAGGCAGGGCAGATGGGAGGCTAAGTAAAAGCAGACACAGCATGACCCAGTCCTTTGCTGCTTGTAAAAGAAAGTGGGGAAATAACGGGCTGGTGGGCTTTAAAAAAACAACCCCAGCTGCCTAATGTTGACAAACATCCTGTGGGAAAGTTAATAGCTGCTGAAAGAGACTCTATAAAACAAAATGACAAGTTGTCCTGCTACTGATGAGAGATAAGACACCATACGGGTGAATTAGGAGCTCTTGGGTGACCTGAGAACTGAAAGGAACAATAAAATCTTAGAAATAAACCTTTACAACTGTACGAGTGAGGATGAGTACCCAGGTGACAGTGACAAGTCTGTTCCTCTCCTGGCCAGGGCGCTCAGGTGCCCAGCCTTGTGAGGGCGGAGCACTGTAACACCGCGGGTGCCTCTGCCCCGACTTCACGACGAGGTGCCCGCCGCCGGGTACCTAAGGAGACAGTTTTTGGCAGGAAGGAGGGCAGGACGCAAACAGCCTAGAAAGGGCCGCTGAGCATCGGCCAAGGCGGGCGGCAGCGGAGGGCCGGGGAAGACCGGGGACCGTCTGGGTCGGCCTGGCCTCTGCCGCTCGGCGGC
>VWZK01000993.1:100064-151000 GCA_013396935.1 Baryphthengus martii
GGGGTGGGGTGCGGGGCTCGGCCGGCGCGGGGAGGCCGGGGCCGGGCTGTAGTCCAGCTCTGCCCGCCGCGGCAAGAAGGGGCTACAGGTGGGACCAATCCTCCCTCTATCTCCCTGGGGCCGAACCCCTGCCCCGGGGAGCCCGGGGCACTGCTGTGCGGCCCAACGAATAGCTCGCTCCGGCCACATTCTGGCCAGTGTCAGAGGGCTTTGTGCACCCTCTGCCCTCATCCCTACAGCCAGGTTACTATTTTTGCTTATTATTATTATTTATTCTAATCTGAATTTGTCTCCCTCTCCCCTTTGATTTCACAAAATCCCCTCCCGGCTCAATTCAGCTCTGCCTTTCCAGAATGGGTGTGTGGTCCTGACTGACTTCTGCCTGCCAGTGTGTAAAAACATAACGATCCTCCTCTGAGAGGTTAAAATAAAAGCATCTCGGTCTGGATGTAATGTGTTTCCTGTGAAAGGGGAGAGAGATGGTTACGTGTGTTCCAGGTGTCCTGTCCTGAGAAGGAATTCACTGATAGCTGGGAGGTGTTTGTATGTGTAGAAAGTACTGGTTTGTTTTTTTTCTTTTGCTTGTAAAAAAAAGGTTACTTTGTTACCTGTAATGAAAAATATTTCACCTATCTCTGCCTTCTGCTCTTGATGGCTTTTGGTATCCAAAGAGTCTAATTGGTGATTTTGTTGTGTTTGGTTTTTTTTCCTCAAAAGCAAGTTTTCCGTTTTCATTTGCAAACATAATACAGAACACAGGTATAAAATGAAGCCCTGCCAAAACCTTTATCCTATAGAGACCTGTCTTGTTTTAATAAATGTGGTGTGGGAGAAGGGGAGGTAGGGTTAGTAGCCTTTGCCTTGGATGGCTAATGTTACATGAATCTTTGTTTTCCTCCTCTAACAAGATGGAAGACTGTTTGGCAAAAAAAATGGAAATCACAGTTTCGGAAGCCGAAAAACGGACTGGGAGGAATGCCATGAACATGCAAGAAACATACACTGCTTACCTCATTGAGACAAGGTGTGTGATGAAAGCTCACTCTCAGAGTGTGTGGATATGCAGTTCTAAACAGATTCTCCCTGATTTCACCCCTAAAAAAAATCAGTTGCAGTTGCTGAAAGGCTGTAGCCGGTTTATGATTTGTTATGCAATTGTTAACCTACTCGGGAGGATCTTCTCTGGTGAAAGTGTGGCGTACGGTCTCCAGTTTGGTACTAACACTGGTGTTGTGTAACTCTGTGCTGTAATTCTTCATTTGGAGCTGGGTGGAAAGATATGTGCTTGAAAGATGTTGTTTTAGTACGGTGTCAACAACTGCTTGGTAACTTCTTAGGCAGGGGTACGTCTCTATGAGGTTGTATGTGCAGCTTATATGTGAAGAGAGGTTGTGCAGTGTGGTCTAAAGTAATGCTTAGGCTTGTTTGAGATCACAAGAAAATAAAGAAGTCTCATGACTTAAGTCTTGTGGTCAAAATTTACTGCTCCACTAATATTTTAAGGGTTTTACTTGATCTGATCACCACATACTCCTTGTAGCTGCTCTCAGGGTTAATTAACTATTTCCTTCCTTCATATGAGCTTGAACTTTCACTGCAGAACTTACTGCTTTCAACCTTCTTGTGTTAACAAGATTAATAATGCAAGTATGGCAAACACGCTTGGTACCAGAGTGACAACTTGCAATTTTAAGTATTGAGCAGTGAACAAAGCTTTAAAATCTCTTCTAATTTATTGCTACTTCCCAAACAGTCACAGATGACTCCTGTTATGCGGGATCATGTTACTCAGCCGAAGCAAGAATTTCAAAATTAGACTTTATTAGGAGTTTTCTCTCTCTCTCCTTTATATTAACAGTTTTAACCTTTGAGCCTGGCCTCGGGAACGATCTGCTGTACAGATAAAATCTTCTGAAACAAAGCAGTTGCATTTTGCAAAGGCTCTGGAGAGTTCAAGTTGTAATACTATCACATAAGTCTTCTAGTTACTTGTTAAGAATTTTTTTAGCTTGTTTAACTGATGAAGGGACACGCCAGTCATGCTGACTGCAGACCTGCTTGGATACATTTACTGTGTTTTTTGCTGAAGTTTAAGAATAAAATCCAAAATAGACATCCGTTATATTTTTCAAATATTGTTGCTCTTTTGCAGTCGCTCTTATATTTTTAAGAAATACTTTTACAGTGTATTGGTATTAAAGATCACATCTTCTCACATAAGTAATGTTATTTTTGTTTTAACGATATTTCTGAAGGAAAAGAGAAGAAAAGTGGAATCATTGATGTCTAGCTGTGATGTGAAGTGTACTCTGGGGGACTCTTTATGCAACCTCAGAACATGCTGACTGCATCTCCTTCCCCAGTCATCCTTACATTAAACTCACTCCTGCTGGTCTTTCTCAGTGGTTCTTTCGTAGTGACAAAACTGTGTTTTGCTGCCCAGATTGCTTGCCTTCATTAAAATTTATTTTATTCTGTGGTCAGCAAATACCAAGACCGATTACATGTTTGTCACAGAACTATTGAAAATGTGGGTTTGTCACATCTCTGCTATAATAGGTTCTCTATTCCTTTTGCTGAGAAGGCAGAATTTCTTGCATAAATATAATTGGTAGCTATTAAATTTGCTTCCTGCTGAGCCTGTAGCTGTAGGTGGGCTTCACAGCAATTTGTCTGTGGGTAATAGGATATTTTGTAACCGAAGAATAAAACTGGGTTTGTAGTAATATAAAGGGAAGACCATTTAGTAGTAGTTGCATTGCGCTGATGTGAACCCGGGTTCTGTCATTACTGCTGTCTAGGATTTAATTTCAGTTTGAATTGAGGAGTTGCATCTGGGTGAATGAAAAACCCGAGGAGGATGCAGTTACAGCCACTGCACGTTTGCTACAGAACAGGAGTCAAATACCTAAACTTTTAACACCTTAGTTTCACTAGTGCCCCTGAAACTGTTTTCATAATGCAAGTGATGGTGTTGCTTCCTTTTTCTCTTCAAAATGAATGTATTTATTGCTATTCTCACATTTTCGTGTGACTTTTGTTGATTTTTTTTTTTTTAAGTGTTATTATACCTCAGTGTAGGTCTGTGTCTTTGAGGCAAAACAAACTCTGCTGCTGTAGATGGCAGAGCCTCAGCAAATTCCAAGGGCTGTGCTTCCTGAAAGCAACCCCTTTATTCTTGGTTTCTACCTTTCTGCAGTAGCTAATTAGATTTTTGTGGTAAGCTATTTCCATTCAATTAGTCTTGAAGTCAGTTTGTTTCACAGTTTCCATTAAAATATACAGTTATTTAAAAATAGCTTACTTTTTATATTTTCCCTGTGAGAACAGAGGAACACTTCCACCTCTTTGTGGGAAATGGCGTTAAGGCAAGTTACAAATTCTTACAATTAAGATGTGTAGCTCGATATTCCTTCTGGAGATGCAGATGCTCAGCATATCACATGCTTTCTGTAAGGGAAAGAGCAGATACCCAGCAGCTCACTTAAACTCAGACTTGCTTGAAGTTTAGGCAGCTGTGTCTTATACCAAAGTCTTCGTGAAATTACAAGAGCTGAGACAGTACAAAACCTAGAACTTGACTCCTGGTCTTGTACCCTTTGTTTTTCACAACAGAGCTGAAAGTTAATTAGAATGCAAAGCGCCTCTGAGTGCTCTGTGCTGAGAGACTTTTGATGACAATATATCGAGGGATGCCTTTTTTCCTGTTCTCCTTCAAAGTAAACAATTTCTTTGGTAGTAGTAGGACACTTCCATTTATTACCTTTGCTTCTGTCCTTGCTGACTTTCAAACCTCTAACCTGATCCTCCTGGTCACACAGTGTGATGACTAGAGTGTGTTTTGATTCTTCTAACTGTGGCTTTAGGAAAAAGTAACATGACTTTGTGCAGCCTGGTAGCTGACTATTTAATAGCAGGATCCCTGGTTTCCAGCCCTTCTAGTCTTTGCTTCCTTTTGAAGTCGTTTGACAGGGTAGCTCAGTTCCTTTCTTTGCTACTCCCCCAGTATGGCTGGGGAAGTTACTAAGCTTATTTCTGCTTTTGGTACTTGGGAAGTTTTCCATTAATTAAATTTGTGACATTAGTGATACCTGCATTTTCCTGAAGACCTTGAATTGCCTATCCAAAGTATAAAGATTTCTAAAGTTTCTGTGGTAGAAGTGACCTTGGAAATCAGTAGCCAGCCAGTCACACAGTTCAGTGAGGGCTGTGCCGCACCGTGGCGCTGGAGGAGTTTTTCCTTTGTTATGTTTTGTTGGCGTTTCTTTCCCAAAGCCTCCCGTTCCATACCGGGCTACGTGAAGAGCCCAGGCATGTGTTTCCTGGGAAGAGGCACAGAACCAATGACTGCAGCGGTATCTTGTCTTCTGGTAAGACAACAAAATGCAGATTTTGGTCATTTGAAGTCAAGAAGGCTTGTCTGCTCCCTCTATAGGCGGTATTGGGGGAAAAGGCAAAAAAGGGAAAAGTGAAATTCCACATGAACTTTAAACAGGGGAGAAGTCAAGAGGCAAAAGGAGACCAAGGAGTTAAAAACTTTACTGTCGTTTTTCACTTAATGGATACTATGAATCATTCATGTGGCTCATAGATATATATTTTAGTTAAATACAGCAACTGGGTGTGCTGGTTTTGACAGGGGAAGAGTTAATTTTCTTCATAGTAGGTGGTGTGGGCTACGTGTTGGATTTGTGCTGGAAACAGCGTTGATAATTCAGGGATGTTTTAGTTACTGCTGAGCAGTGCACAGGCAGAGTCAAGGTGTGAGGAGCAGGAGTTCCTGCTCCTCACACCACCCTCCGAGCAAATAGGCCGGGGGCGCACAAGAAGCTGGGAGGGAACACAGCTGGGCCATCTGACCCCAGCTGACCAAAGGGGTATTCCACGTGGTATGATGTCACATTCAGCATATAAAGCTGGGGCAAGAAGGAGGGAGGGAGGTACGTTTGGAGTGATGTCATTTGCCTTCCCAAGAAGCCATTACATGTGACGGAGCCTGGTTTTCCTGGAGGTGGCTGAGCACCTGGCTGCCTGTCAGAAGTAGTGAATGAATTGCTCAGCTTGCTTTGCTTGTGTGCAGGGCTTTTGCTTTATCTATTAAACTGCCTTTATCTCACTCCCTAAATTTTCTCACTCTTACTCTTCTGATTCTCTCCCCCATCCTAGTGTAGGGGCAGTATGCGAGCAGCTGAATTGCTGGCTGGGGTTAAACCGTGTCGCTGGATGACAGTATAGAATAAATAAATAAAAAGAATCACCTGGCTCTGAAAAATCTGGCTGAGGAGCTTTGTTGTCATACAGCTTGCCAGGTAACTTTTGGGGTCTTAAACAGCGCATAGTTGATCTGTAAGGATTGCTTTTGTGTCTGTTGAGAGGCTAAAATACAGAGACCGTTTCTAAATAGCTAATGGAGAAATGGTTCCTGTACGTAGGGAGTGAACCTTGTCTGCTCTAGGGGAGTGGAAGTGTCACTTCTCATACAGGGGAAGGTGAAAGGCCAAAAGCAAAGTTACTGCTTCTGCAATTGAAGAGGTGATTGCTTTTACAAGGGAATAAACCAATGTATTTCCTTCTCGTCTGATTTAATATTTTGGAGCCATTTATCTTTTTATTGCATTCAGAATTGTTTAATGGCTCATTTAAGATAATTAGTTTGAAATGGGAAATGGGAAGAGGTTAATTGGATGGACTAAAGTTTTCACATTGGCACTTTGAATTAGGGCAAACGAGCATGACTTTTGGAGTAATGTGATCTTCTGATCACTTATGATAACATCAGTTGTGAATGTAAAAACTGAAGGTTTCAATTTTGTCTTTTTTTTTTTTTTTTCCAGGCAGATTGATTCATTCAATGAATAACTTGCATTGTTAAAACTGTACATAGAGGGGAAACATATGGTTTTCCTGCCTAAAGACTGTACAAGTATTATATTGTGTTTTTAAAACCAAAACAAATTGAGAAGTTTGAATGAATGTCAACAAGTGATTATAATCTTAATTGAAACTGGTCTGCAATACTTGCATTTAATGGTGGAGTTCATAATGTGGTCTCAAAAATTAGATGGTAATGAAGGTATTAAGTGTAACGAGTACCTTTGTGGATTTCTACTTCCTTTCTGGGACGGAGTTCCTGGGGAGAAATGCTCTTGTAATTGGTAATATTTTATGGTCTCATATGTAACCAGGTGGAGATATTTTTTGGTGTGATTTAAAAAAAAAAAAAAGCTTTCTCTCGTCTTGCCTGCCTGTCCCAAATCCATCCATGTTCTTTCAAACTCTTACTGCCCCGTTGAAAAGGCAGTGGTGTGGACGCAGGCTCATGACTAAGGGCAGTATAGTACTTTCTCACTGCAGCTTTGCAAAGAACTCGCTGCTCCCCACCTTTACCCAACTCTGCAGCGTTATGTGCTCTAGAGAGCAGAATCTGGCTGGTTTTCCTTTATCAAAGCCTGGGTGTAAGGGGGAATCTGAAACTAGTACGAATAATTTCAAAAGGTATCTTAAATTTATTCAAGAGGACTGATTTTAAAAACATAGCTGCTTTGTTGGACTCTATGCAGCTGCCCTCCTGAAATGTTGTGGTCCCCCACCAGCCGCTAAAAGTCACTAAACTGAAGCAAACGCCTAGAGCGGGCGCTACCTGCGGCAGGGGCAGCAGGGATGTCCCTGCTCCAGGGAAGGGGCACTGTGGTGGCAGACTCTTGCTGAGGGACAACTTTTAGGGTGCGGGTTTTTGCAGTGGGTTGTTGGATAGAAGAATGTCCAGACATTTCTGGACTGTCTGTCTACCAGTTTTACTGTCACATTTGCTCCCTTTGCCTGTTGTCTCTTAACTGCTTTTCACCCAAACCAAGAACGGTGTTATATGAAGATAAAAGCAACGAATGCCACCAAAAAAGTCAGCTTTTGCCCTTCTAAGACAGTGAGAATAAGTGCACATCAGAGTAAAGGAAGGAAGTATGGTCGGAGAAGAGAAATAACATCAGGTTGCTTAACACAGACTGGGTTGAGGAAGTTGTATCAATTGCTGTCTGTTTAAAAAAGAGCAAACTACGCAGGCCGGCTTGACCTTCAAGGTTCTCAAGTAATTTAATCTTTTTCTTCAGGGTATGGTGTGAGGCTTGCGTGTTCCTCAAAAGGAGTTGTAAAGCTTGATTAACTTGGGCTTAGGGAAGCCTAGCCTGTTGTGCACAGATCTGTTTTGTCAGGATAAATTGACAGTAGGCTTTAGATGGAGTAAACTTTTAGTTTCTTCAGCATGGGCAGAAAAGATGTGGTGAGAGGCGTGATCTGATCTGGCACTCTGCTTCCTTCCTCCTTGAGTTCTTGAGGCCCCTCGTGGATATAAAACTCCAAGTAACAGCGTGCCTGCATCTCCATTGTAGGTAGTAGTGGTTGGTTCTGGTGTGGGACTAGGCTTCTCTCTAAAGCTGTGGTCCTTCCTTGTTGAAGTGCTACACTCCTAGATGACCTTTTGAAAATTTTGGTTCCTATTTAATTTTCTGCTTGGTATTTGTGAGTGTGTGTGGACTGAGATGTTGCTCCTCTGTTTGTTGTGGTTTAGGGTTGTTGTTTGGTGTGGATTTTTTTTAAAATAACTGATGTGTTCTTGTTTAAAGTGACACAGACAAAGCTGATATAGCAAGCATGCAGAGAAATTTTTTGTACAGTTAAAGCTTCACACGGTCTTTACTGCTTCAGAGTTAACTAGAAAAACAGTGCCGAAGGATTATGAGCATAATTTACACTGGAACATTCTCTCGTCAGAAGTCTGTGATCTCTTGCACTGACAGCTTACTGGTGATGTGTTGACCTGAGCCTTTACAAATGATAAATGGACTGCTACACTATTAAAATAGGCGATGATTCTCTTGGTGTATTTGTCTTCCTTCAGTATTTGTAGGATAGGAAGGTGAAATGTAAATGCATTCTCTTCTAACTTACCTTCTGCTTCCACGGTACAGATTATATGTAGTTCCCCAAACAGACTTGATTCTATGAAGTCACTTGTAAACATTCTTCTTATAGACTTACAGACATTCTTCTTGGTCTCATTTCTTTCTCCTCTTAGTTTGTAGCAGGGCACTATTCTTTAGTTCTTTTCTCATACTTGTTAAAACTAGTGAAACCTACTAAATGATAATGTGTCTGTCTTGACTGTAGGAATTGGGAATTCTAAGAAAAATACACATGAACTTTTTTGCCAAACCAGCTTTATCATGTAAATGGATACATGGAGGAACGGCAAGTCAGAGCAGGATGAGTGAAGGCAGATCAGCTATGGAAGAGAAGCTACCTGACTTCATACAGTTAATGACTGTAATTGTATTCAGTATGAGAGTGCTATATTGAGGCCACTTATAAGGTCATACTACAAAAATTTGGGGCACTTCTTTTCTAACATCTTGTGAAATTGTATTTCTATGGAAGTGGACTTGAAAATGGAGTAGGAATATATGCACCATGAACTTCCTTGAAAGATAAACTCCTTTTCCTTCTTTTCTATGCTGACCTCACTGATGTTATAAGTTATTCAGAGAGTGATAAATATAAGATCAGACTTGCACTACATTGGGAATTGATTGGATTAGAGGCAGAAGACAACACTGAAGTACATGCTGTGTTGAAATGAAATGGCCAAATGAACTTTGCTAAACGCTTCATATTCAGGAAGCCGAAAACTCTATATAGCAATTGTCCGTGGCAGTGCAAGCCCATAGAATAAGTTAAATGAGATGAAAAATAATTGTGGCTGGTAGTACTTTTCCTTAGGGGCTCATATTGACAAGAAAAATAAGAAAGATATTTAAAAAATAAAGTGAACTGTTCTTTGTGCAGTTTACCTTTGGTGGTAACTTCTTAAGCCTGAGTAACTCTACTGTATGTCTGAAATGTGTTAGGCTGCCATAAACTCAGCGTGTGCACACCTACCTGCCTCCAGGTACGAGGTGAGGCTTCCGTTATATTTAAAAATAAGATGAATAATGCAACTCTTCTGTTACAGAAAATCAAAACTGGGAAGAAGAGATAAACAGGGAAGAAGAGATAAACATAACTCCCGTGCCAGTCCCAGTAACTCCTGTGCCAGTCCCAGGAAATGGTTACACCTAGGAGTGACAGAGACATTTAATAGCGATGGACCAAATGCATCCTGCAGGGTTTGGGTTATTTTTTCGCTTCCTCTCTTTCCTGGTTGATAGAACATCCATATTATTACGGAGAACTCCTTGTTCTCTAATCTTCCTGCCTTTGGAGTAAGGGTAGCCACAGGTTGCCTCGGTCTGTGCAGTGTGTGAAGTCTCAGGTGCCTTCCTGCTGGCACAGCAGCATCTGTATCTGCAGCACAGGTGAATCCTACTTGGATGTGGCTGGATTCTCAGAGCAGTCCTGGCCTCTATTTTTTCTCATCTTCCTATTTATGTTTGCTTGCATGGGATGTTCTCAGACAGGCTCCACATAACCCTGTGACGTATTGCTGGTGGCAGCCTTGCTTAAGGGTTGGTAATAGCCCCTGCAGAAGTACTGCTCTTGAAACCTGTCGTGTAAGTCCGTGCAACTGGCTGGTAGCTGCTGAAGCTGGAGATTAAAAGGATCCCTGATTCTGAAGTACTTTTATGTGAGTGTCTTGAATGGGCAGATTGTTTACCAAATTGTGCTAGGAATTTTTCCTCTAGGAAAGTCAGGTTTGTGCCTTCAGCTTTTAACTTCCAGGGCATAATAGCTTGGTCTTTTTATCTATTTAAATTTACCTCCAACTCAGCAATAATACAGTTGCTAGATATCTGCTTTTAGCTGAAGTGTCCTTGAAATGTTTAAATTGTGCAAGGCTTTGTGTAGGGAGGAATGCTGTGCAGCCTGTCAGCGCAGTGCTAAGCTGAGTTTACTCTTCAAAACTCTGTGGCTGCAGTTGCAACTCTGTTGAAATGAAATAACTCTTAATAGGGAGGAATTCTGTGGGATGTTGGCAGTGGTGTTGAGTAACCCTCAGCTGTGTGCTCGCCTTGGCTTTCTTGAGTCAGTCTCAAACAGACTAACTCAAAAAATCTCTACCAGTTTGTGTTGAATGCCTATCAATACACCTTTGTCTTTCTCCTTCTCATTTTTTTTATTCTACAAATTCAGTCACCTGAAATAAATGTCCTTTTCATAAGACAAGGATAGATAAACAGAAAATATTCTGCTTTACTCCTTTAAAAGAAATCCTTTTGTGTGATTCTGTATTACATTGCTTCAACCTCAAGATGTAACTGTGCTTTTTTTTTTTTTTGTTTTTAACAAGAGGCTATAGCAAGGTTTTTTTCCTTTCTAATGGGAGTTCAGAAATGGATGACAAAGGCTTTTTTTTTTGTATTTTGTTTAAGTGTACTAAATAATTGGGGCCGCTCTGGAGCAGAATTGTTTGGTTTTCAGTAAGGTCATTAGAAATCCAACCTTGTAGGTAAAGAATAGCTTAAAATCAATAATTTGTGCGCTATTTAGATGTTTTAAAAACTTTACTCAAGCAAGTTCTTATGAATTCAAGAACTGTATAGCCTGAGTTGTGCTGGAATAATGTAGTACCCTATTCTGAGTAGCACATGAGTAAATAATTGTAGTTCATAGTTTACTGTGCCCAGTTCTGGGCTCCCCGGTACAAGAACGGTGTTGTTTTACTGAAGCAAGTCCAGTGAAGGGCTGCAAAGATGATTACAGGCTTGGAGTGTCTGATGTGCAGACAGAGGATAAGAGAGATGGGGTTGTTCAGCCTCGCAAAGAGGCAGCTCAGGGGGTCTTAGCAATGTGTATTGAAACCTGGGGGGAGGGAAGAGAAAGAGATGGAGTCTTCTCTGATGCACAGAGAGATGACAAGAGGCAGCGGCCACAAATTCAAATATAGGCGATTCCATTTAAGCGTAAGAAAACCTCGTTACTGTGAAGGTGGTCAAACATGGGAATGGGTTGCCTGGGGTGGTGGTAGAGTCTGCGTCCTTGGAGATGTTCCAAACCCTACTGGATGTGGCTCTTGAGCAACCTGCTTTGAGCATGGGAGTTACAGAAGTGCAAAGATCCCTTCCAACCTCAACTAATCTCTGATAATCTCATAACACAGGTAATACTCTTCCACGTAGGTTTATGCCGGTGCTTTGTGCGCTGATTAGTCACAACCTAAGAGCTAAGGTGGGCACAGACATCGCTGGTTTCTCTCAAGTGCCTTGTCTGAATTCTCCTGTTTGTTCTGGCAGATGCTGACTGCCAAGGAGTGGCGTTGACTTGCCGCTTTTTTTATGACACTGCAAAGTATTTCTGTTGCTTTACATGTCTTGCATGAAGAACAAAGATTTTTTTTCTAAGTTTTTGAATTACTTTTCAATTCTACAATATTTCATGTTTTCTTCTTTTGTAGTGACATTAAAAAAACCTTTAATACCTTGTTAGGTGATCTTGGCTTTAAGTTTTCAACAGATTTTTCGGTTGCATCAGTTTTGTACCTGCTTATTCTGTCTCTGGGTAATTTGTTAGACTACGTGTCCATAGTCCTTAAATATAATATCACTTTGAACAACAAAAATTGAAGTGTTTTGAAATTTACCGTTTTCCTTAAAAATATTTTTGACATTTAAAGGATATTTTTAAAGTCATTTTTTCAACTATTCTAGCTGTCGCAGGCAAGACACTTTTTATCCTCTGAAGTGAAGACTCTCCCATCAAATAGTAATTTTCCTCTTGTAATACCCTGTATCCTTCAGCTGCTCGTGAAATTTTGCTGCCTTGGAGCCTAACTCTATTTCAACAGAAATATGTCTAATTCTGTGAAGTAGGTCACTTGTGGGACTATTTCCTTGGCTGTGACCTACCTGTTTGTGGTGTGATGAAAATGCATTGACTTTTCCTGTGTTCCCACAAGATTTGAGTGCTATCAGACAGAAATTATCAATATTTTAAAATGACGTACGTAGGCATGAAATTAAGGCTACTTTATCTTATAGGTAAATTACGCAGTAATCGTCGCTGGGTAGCTATTTTTAGGGCCTTTGCTGTGATTGTGCTGATGGTATGGGGGGGAGGCAACAGCTGGCTAATGCTCAGATTTGCTGTTCTGTCTTTCAGAGCTGTTGAGTCCCAGAGTGAGGGACAGTGTGTCCCAGTGGACTCCCTGTGGCGACGTTACAGTGAATTTGAATTGTTGAGGAATTATTTGTCCGTTACCTATCCACATATTGTTGTTCCACCTTTGCCAGAAAAAAGGGTAAGGAAGGTGAGGCTGCAGCTTGCTTTGTGTTGTTTGTTATTTGTTTGATTAACACTCTTCTGTTTAAACAGGCTGACTTTGTTTGGCATAAGCTATCAGCAGATAATATGGATCCGGATTTTGTAGAAAGAAGAAGAATCGGTTTGGAAAACTTCTTGTTACGTGTGGCTTCACATCCTGTTCTTTGCCAAGACAAAATCTTCTATTCGTTTTTAACACAGGTAAAGTGGTGTGCTTTTTAAATATATTCTACAGTAATTATTTAATTAACATAATGTTCTTTTGCTCTTCTTCCCTGCCATTGACCTAGAGCTTGTTCCGTGTCTAGAAAGAGGATAGACAGTGTGAATAAACTTGAAGTGGAAAAGGCTTGTCTGTCTAAAAGCTTCTTAACAGCCCACTGTAGTTTTACAATTGGCCTTCTATTGTACCTTATGACTTTTTTCCAGTCTAGTTTTAAGGCTCCTAAGAGAATTTCCACCTCTTTGGAACGGCACATTGGGAGCTTAACATGTGTTGGTTGGGAAAGCTTCCCTAGGACTAAAGCTGAAAGTTATCATGCTATACTGCTGGCGGCAGAGGCACTGCTGGCTTCCAATTCGCTTCTTGGATATCTGTGGTTTCTCTTGCTTTGTGGTTTGAATCATGATCTGTTCATATGTGTCACGTTATCACAAAAGTTGTAATCCATTTGTCAGCTAAAGCATTGCATTCTGTAGGTTTCAGCTTTAGGAGATGCTGGATGTTTCTCTTTTTTTTTCCTTCTGTGCTTTGAGAGACTCCCAAGTAGCAGAGTGAGCAGTATGTTCACAGCAGCACTGTACAGGAGGTAGATGAACCAAAAGAGAACTGAGAACAGTGAACAACCAGCCACTACGAGTGAGGTGACTGCATGTGCAGTGTAGACAGTTGTCACCTCCTATGTAATAGATGATAAATAACCCTCTTTCTAAAGAGCTGAGCTGCTATTTTAGACAAAGCTGGGCATCTTCTGCCCCCAAGTAATAGAATGAGTTAATTGAGTAGTAAAGAGGAGAGAGTTTTTTTGGAGGTGATTAGTATGTGAGTATGTTATTCTTGAAAAGACATGAGGAAGGTAGCTGAGGCAGAACCCAGGCTTACTGGACAAACTCTTCTGATATAGGGACTTGCAGAAGCTGTGACACTCTTAAATCACTCTAACTGAATGTTCTTTGCCTATATCTTTAGGAAGGTGGATGGAAAGAAATGGTGAATGAGACTGGATTTCAGTTAAAGGTAATTATGGCAATTTTGTCACGACTGCTGTGCGATTAATGAAAGGCTGTTTACTGTTAGAATGAGTTAAAGGGGCAGTGCTTTATGTACACTTGTAACTACAAAAAACGCTGGTGTTCTTAGTGTGTAATGGGTAAGGCTTCAGTGAAGTTCTCTAGCAGGCTTGCTAATATGAGTGGATGTTTGAAGAATTACAAGGTTGAGCATCTAATGTACAATTATGATCCTTTTAAGCCTTGAAACTAATGAACCTGAGCCTGTAGCAGTGCTTTTTAATGTTTCAGTTTAGTTTAGCATCGTTTTAAGGACAGATGTCAGATTTAGCCTGCTAAAAGATGCAAGGTGTCAAAAAAACCCAAACCCAAAACTAAACAGGGCAAGCAAAGGGATCTGAGTTGTAGGACTTCTCTACAAGGATAAGTTGCTGAAAGGAACTGGGACAGATGGATTTGGTGCCCCTTAACTGTTTAACAGAATGTATCTTAAAGTAGTCCTATCCCCATTGACTTGAGTGAGTTCATGGATGGGTAACCTGGTAGAAGTCTTGTGGGAATAAATGATCAAAGGTTGTGTGTCCGTACAGGGCAAGAAACTGTGAGAAACTGATAGATTGCTGGGCTGTGCCTGGAAAAGGTACTATACGGAGACAAATACTGAGCTTTTGTTTCATTGCAACGTGATCAACTTTCATGAACTCAAAACTGAGAACTAGGTGGATTTTGAAGAATTACTCTGAGAGCTAAAGAAAATCACTGATGCTCTTACCCTTGGTGTCCAAGGGGCTTTGATACTGATGCTTGATGTTGATGACTTGACAATAATTCTTCCCTAGTGGTAGGGCTTGCATATTACTAGTATTCATCATGCAAAATACGTAAAACTCTTAAGCTGTGTTTTCCTAGTCAACACATCTTTATTTCAGCTTATGCTCGTAGGGGTTCAGAAAGTTTGTACTGGCAGGGTACGTTCAGAGTGGACACAGGGGTGTGTCTCTGAGAGCTGAAAACAGAATGCTGAGAATATTTGCCTAGCTGATACCAGATTGTAGACTAAACGAGAGATGAGCAAGTCCAGTTTTCCTTTTAGAACTGATTGCGTGTGTAGTTGCCCTCTTGCAGTTCCCTAAGAAAGAAAAACAACATTTTGCAAAAGCCTGGGAAAAAGCATCTTTTCTTTAATTGACATCTGAAGTATAAAACTTGCAAGATGGAAGGTTATTTAGCACCGCACTGGAGGACAAACTTCACTTTGTGTCTTAGACTAGAGTCAGACCACTGGTTTACAGGCTGCTGCTGTGTCTGCTGCTGATGCACTAAAGCAGGATGTGTCTTTTGTCCCAAAGAGTTTGAACCAGGCTAACTAAACTTTAAATTAGGCATTAATGCAGTGTAGCATGTTATAGCTGAATGTTGATGTTGGAGACTTTGTTTATTCTGCCAACTGTATCATTAAATCATCCCTTTCCTTCCTCCCACCCCCAGAGTTTAATTTCATTCTTCAAGGGATTTGTCACTTGGGCTTTTAACCCTTCCTTTAGGAAGGAGAAAATTCTCTTCAGTTTACTTAAATGATTGTAGGATCATAGTAGGAATTACAGTCAAGGAGTTTTCAGAAGTTTTATCTCATTTGATGGGGAGTTCATCTCTAACACGCTTGTGCATATTAGTCTTCAATGAAGTTAAAGACTGTACAGGCATTTTTCGAACAGCCTAACTTTGTGTGGTGCAAATACTCAGAAGCGGTGCGTGGGAGTTAACAGTGCTGTTAACAGCAAGAAGGAAATAACTCTTTTTAGATGTTTGGGCATTGGCAGAGTCCTGGTTCCCGGTGGACGATACTTGCATACTTACTGAACCCTTCCTTCAGGGAACTACGTGTGCCTGTCACAAAAGGCAAAAACTTGCCCTGCAACGGTAACTTAGGAAGTGCTTCTTTTCAGGAGTAAATCTGCTGAAGCGTGTGCTGTCCCAACCAACTCAAATGGCTTTGGTGCCTGCTGTTGGAATAGAAATACAGCATTTTGTGAAACAGTTACTAGAGGAAAGTACTCTGATTTCATATCAGGTGGTGTTTGTACTGCTAGAGAAGTGTGAGGAGTACGCAGAGGTGCATCCAAAGGACCTGAAATCTAACTGCTTTGTGTAATGACTTGTGGGGATAGAGCAGCAGAGTTCCAAGGCCACACAAGCCTGTGGAGCACTCTGAATAAACACAAGGATTTGGGGGCTGAAGTTACTGCAGTGTCGTGTGTTCTCGTGCTATCTTGGACATGCTTCTCCATGCTGCCTCTGCCTTCCCTTTGCAAGATAATTCTTAGAGAAGCTCTGTATGTAGCAGTAACATGAACCTGTTTTCTTCCAGTATCGGTGACTCTTGGTCTTGCAGATTCTTCACTTACCTTTCAGTTTGTGGGTTATGTTTTGTATTGGTGGTTCAGTGACTGGAAGAAGGACGGCTAACGTTAGCAAGATTGCCATCAGTGCCTCTCATCCTAGTTGTAAGAAATAAACTGTTTTGCCCTCAGCTTGAATGCTCCCCTAAGTGTCCTCGAGATATGGAGGTGATTCCAAGTGAAAGGAACTCGCAGTGATATTCAGCTATGGCTGTCTTCTGCTGAACCCCAATGCGGTGGAGGGTGGAGCAAGTCAAACTGTGCCTGTAGAAGCTGTTGAAAGGGCCCTAAAGGAAAGACGCTGTTCTTGGTTTGGGAAAGCACTGTGTTCACTGTCAAAACCAAAGTAGCTCTTCAAGCTCTCAGCTGGCTGTAAGAGTGCACAAACTATTCCTGTGTCATATACCAGCACGAACAAATACGGCTGAACTAACCTCCAGCTAGCAGTTGTGGCACAAGCCATTAGCTATATAGGAAATCTATACATCTCACAAGATGTCTTCTTTTATTATTCTCTCGCTAAAAAGAGGGGTGTTTTGGTCAAAAGTAAACTCCAAACATTTTCCCTGAGCCTGAGTTTTCCTGCAGTGCAGATGAGCTGTATGTAAAATGCACGACTTTTCATTTCTGTATTGGTGATGTGGGACCTCTATGGATGAGGCTGGGATATCTCATCTGTGTTTGTGTCTTATTAGGAATAAATACTTGTTACACACTTTAAGGTTCAATTAAACTAAAAAAAAAAACAAAAACCAAACCACCACAAACTCCTTGGAGAGATTCCATACTGCTATTGCAGTCATTGGTAAACCAACACTGCAAAAAGTAAAGTAGCCAGTTACCTTTTTAATTAGGTATTGAACTTTCTTCTGAGGAGATTTGCATATGCTATGATAGAGAAAAGAACACCATATTAAAAATACCTCTATTCTGATAGACAAATTACATATTTTCTGTAAAGCAAGTCATCAAGTAAGAGAACACCATATATAAGATTTTGATTTCACTGGGGAACTGTTCCTAGTTATAAAGAGCATTTAGAGGTCACTCTACCACTGGTTTTATTTGGTTTGAAAAATATAAAATAGTTTGTCCATATGGTCTTATGTTACCTAATGGCTTCATCTAAAAAGAATGTAGGGCTGTGTATCTTAACTCCGTGATTTGTGTAACATTTTAAGAGGGGACTATTTTTGTGGGATTTGGATTATACCAGCTTAGTTTTAGTGGATACTGTTTGCATCCCAGTTCACAAAAATAGCTTCGTTTTTTGACTTTTTATTAAAAAAAATCTGACAATGCAGGGCACCTAGTGTTAACTTGTCTGAAGATTTAAATATGCCAGGAAGACAGGATTTTTTCTAATGGTGCTGCTAGAAGGCTGAGATTTTTTTGTCGCTGGAATTTAATTACATTAAATTAACAAAGCTTTTTTTTTTCCGCTTTTTCAGGCAGATTCCAGATTAAAAGCTCTTAATGCAACATTCAGAGTGAAAAACCCCGACAAGTAAGATTCCACATCCTCCTTCTCCTTTCTCTCTTTCAGTTACAACTGTAACTTTAGACGACAGAATATTCTATCTCCTTAGAATAAACTCAAAAAGAAAAATTATCTTTCTGCACTTCAAATCTTGACAGGAGCCCAGGAAGGAGATAGTGTGAAAAGGTTTGATAAATCCTGTTTAGAAGCAGGAAACATTTGGAAAAATGCCATCACTTTACGCAAAATGAGTCCTTCACTTAAGATAGATTAAAAGGAAGGGACAAAAAAATCCCAAACCAGCAGACCCAGAAAAAGAACCTCTTAATGTTTGTTTGCAAAGAGATCTTGCCAAGCGTGAACAGAATACAGATTGATAGTAGATCTTTCCGAAAATCTGCTAGTGTAAAATTCTGGATACACGCATCCTGGTGTTGCAATTCTTAGTTCTCTTCAAGCTGCCAATTTTCACAGATGTTTTTGGAAGTCCAGAGGTCAGCTCATCTCTGTTACAGTTCAGGAAGCTCTGGGACAGGCACTAGAGGAATCTGCTGGATCAGAAACTGGTCAGAAGCGTAAGGGTGTACAGTGGGGGGTTCATCACACCCTAGGTGATGCGAGGAGAGTAAAATGAGAGTTTCTGCCTCTGCAATAGTTAAGCATTAGTGTGCAGCCATAAGGTCGAGAGGTGTTGCTCTTTGCCTGTCCAGTAGTGACAGTGGGAAGTGAAATTCAGGGAGAGTCCATATGCCTGGCTGCTTTCTGGTGTCTGTTCCCTTGGTGCTTCCCTAGCACCTATAGGTGCTGTACAGAGGGCGTTAGAGGACACCTTCTAAACCTCTTTATAGACTTATCTGTGAATTGATCCTTTTTTTTATTGTGTTTGCTTTCGCAGCCTTCTGGGACAGCAAAGGAACTTTTAGCTAGGGTTTAATATAAAAGATATCTTGTGATAATCATTTGTTAATGTTAGCATTTCTCTCAATAGATACAGGGGAAATTGGCCCCTTGTTTGAGTGCTTCCTCCATCTGTTAGGAGTTCGCTCTTCCTGCTTTCAGGCCAGGGAAACTTTGCCAGTAGTCTGCCTGTAGGCATAGGTGGGCAAGAGAGAGATGTTATCTGTTATCTTTTGAGGTAACTTAATGTTTCAGAAAGGAAAGCTGTTGTAAGAAGTGGCTTGGTGAAAAGCAGGAAAAGGGTTAATCCAAGGAAAATGTGTAAAGGGCTTGTAACAAAACCAGCCCCTGAGTATGTCTCCCCCCATAGAGACTTCACAGCACTTAAGAAGGATGGCACGTGCTTTCTGTTGTATTCTGCCAGCTACACAGCTTCCAAATTGAACTTTGGGATACCAGTTGTTTAATAAATAACTGCTGAGTGTAACTTGTGGGTTTTTTTTTTAATTCAGGGAGAGCTCTTTAGCATAGCATGGGTATTCCTTCTAACAGGAGGAGTAGTGCCTTGCTCTGCCTAGCACATCTCATTTGAGCTGCCCTAAATCTGGTGCCTTGCCCCTCTGTGTTACGTTCGGTGCTTGTGTGACCGGGTAGTAAAGTGGGTTCAGCAAGCTGACCTTGCCACAACAAAAGATCTGGCTGCTGTGTGGAGTGTAGGCTCTCAGGTTCCTGGACCAGGAAGGGTTCAGGTGAAGAGAAGCTACAACTCCCAGTCCATATTACTTTGTGATCCTGTGGAGCTGCACCCTTCAGCTTAGAGCAATGTGAGGAGCTTTACACAGCTGAAACAATTCTGCTCTAGGAGTTCAGATGTAGACTGGAAACTGAACCTTCTCCTGTGGGAAACAATCATATCTCTCATGATGAAATTAAGTGGAGATAAAAATGTGATATTTGGGTATTTGTACGTGCTGCAAGCCTCTCCCGTTTGGCCTCATGGCACCTATCCTCTTGTTCTTTCTGTGCCTTAGTCAAAACAGTAGCTTTCTCCTTGGTGGAAGATTTCTTTAGAAAACACTAAACCATTTCCTAAGGTAAACTTAAAGAATTAATTCTTCTCTTTTTTTTTTTCTGGTTAATTGGACAAGTGGCATGTTCTTTAGTGAACAGTTCTGTTCTTGTAATACCTTCCTTGACAAACAGGAAAATGGTGCTGCCCTCCCTGCTGTAGGAAGGAGTACTGCAAACAACTGAGGTTGGAATGCTGTCTGCTAGAAATCAAACTTTCTTCTTTGCCATTACCATTAAAGATATTTTTGAGAAGAAACCTGGTGGTGATCCTACAGAAATGTGGTGTCATCTGTTCATTCATGTCTGAAGTTCTGCTCGATAGCTCAATTAAATATCCAGACCGTTGGTAACGTTGCAGAACCAGTAAAACCAAGTGAAAAGTGCTAGTTAAAAAAGCCTGTTACTGAAGGCCAGAACTGTTGTGGGAAACAGTTTCACACTTCTGCTGTTATGATGCACTGGAAATTAAACATCCCTTTGTGAGCCTCACCAAACTCAGTTTGTAAACTACTTTATAATTATGTTGTGGTTTGGTTGGGTGTTTTTGACATGAGCAATGAGTAGGACTTAAGCAAATACTTGAGAAATAAACCTTTGATCTGCAACACCACCAGTATCTTAAAAACAGTTTTTCCTGAAAAATTGTATTTGTAGAACTTTCAACCTTCACAAAAGATTGGGAGCAAAAAATAGCATCGCTTCAGTTTATGGTTTCCTGAGACAATAAAAAGAAGACAGCTTAATTCTGAAATAGTTTGGGGTTTTTTAATTGTTCTTTTATTTTTTTTTTTTTAATGGAGGAGGAGATTCGTGGTGAGAAGATGTATTGCTGCTCAAGTCCAGGATACTGAAAGTCTCCTTAGGTTCCTGACTCTTGCCTGCAGGGAGTACAGCATTCCTAAAAGCTTTCTTGCCACAAAATAGAATAAATGAAAGTTTTCATTATAAATTTCTGGAGTGGAAAGGGGAGTCTTCCTGAGCTGAAAGCATGCTTTTTAATCTTTTGTTTTGAGTTCAGTTATTTCAAATATCTTCACTGTACGTGTCTGCAGCTGTCTGACATGCAGTTCGGGTGCATATTTTATAAAGTGTAAACTGAAAAGATTGCTCTCTAAACCCCACTGTGCAGATCAATGACTATATTTATTTTTTCCATACAGTTTCTCTGCTGGCCTTTAAATCTTTTTATGTACTTTAACCCTGTGTGGGTCATAGGCTTATAAAAGATGCTCCTTGGAGATCAAAAATATTAGAAATAGTAATAAAGCATCTACTTCCTGAGTGTAAGGAGGAGAATATTTTAGGAGAAGACTTCCTGGCAGGGGAAGAAGAGGTGTTAAATGAAAACCCTGGAATTTCATACTTGGTCACCCAAAACAAGTGACCTGACTCATTTCAGGAAGACCTCTTGGGTACAAACTATTCTGAAATACAAAGCCTGACTGTGTGCCTGTTATGGGAGGAGGAATGAAGTTGCTTTATATGCTTGAACATCAACCTGGATGGCTAATCTTAGTCTCCCATTTCTTAGTTCTAGTTGTATTCTTCTCTGTTATTTATTTCTTTTGGGATCATCGTTTAGTAATTTGGGTAAAGCTGTTTCTGGTTTCCCATCTGGATGAAATATGTTCTTGTGTGTGAAAGTAGATCATGAGTGAGACGTGTGTGTAGTAGGGAGGGTTCACATGCACAGGAGTGGCTGTTGCTCTGGCTTAGTTGGTAACCTGCCCCTCACAAACCTGTGGCAGCTGCCTCTGGTGAGCAGAGCCTGTGTGTGATTAGGATCAGCGCAATGCATCAACTTAAACTAACACCAAGGCTTAACTGGGATGGAGGATAAAATGCCCCTTTCCTTCAATAGTGGCAGGCCAGCGGTGTGCACTGGGTCACTTGTGATGGGTTACCCGACTGGTACCTTGCCAAGCCATAGTGATGTGATGGCTTTTAGCCCCGTGCGACTCCTGTGTGGGTACAAATCTCGATAAGGTGTGCTATGTAACTAGGAACAGTTACCACAGGGCATAGCCTTAGAGCAGTTGCCGTAGTAGTGAATTCTTCCTTCTGCTTCTGAAAGACTATACTTAAACTGGCTAGATGGCAGCTTGAAAGCAAAGTGTCTTTGTCAGGTCAAAACCACATTTTTCTTAGTAAGTATATATACCTCAGCAGATTTTGGATTTGTACTTACATGAAGCTTTCCTATTCACTCATGCTTGCTTTTATAAATCCCATTTTTTAAAAAAAAAACAACAACAAAACAACACAATGATGTGGTAATTTCAGTTAACTACTTACATGTCATAAAAATTTATTGCTTAAATTGTTCTGAACCTTTATTATTTACATAAAAAAACCAACCCAGCAGTTATGCAAGTGTCGGGTTGTTCACTTTAGGGAAGTTAAACTCTGCAGTCACTTCTTTAGGAGTCTTCAGCTAATTCCACCTCAGCATAATCCAGGCTGTGTCTCGCTGGCTGTAGTGCTGTGGCTCTGTGTTGGGTTCTGTGAAAGCTTCCTTTCAGGATGGCTAATGACGGACTATCTGTTTTCTGCTCCCAGGAGATTTACGGAGCTAAAACACTATAGCGATGAACTGCAGTGTGTCATATCACACCTTCTGCGAGTCAGAGCTGTAAGTATGTCCCATGTGTGTCATGACAAATAGCCTCATTTATTTCGAAGGCAGCAGTTTTTGTTTTGTCAAGAGAACTGGTGTACGTGCTCTAGAACGGGGGCAGTTTTGCTTGAGAGTCTGACTCTGGAGTGTGAGGCAAGAGATGGCGAGGGGGACGGGCACTGACTTTGTGCAGACTGAGAGGGAGAGAGTTCCGATGGTGATGGTTGAGTTTGACGGTCGTTGGAGGAGCAAAAAAATGAATGTTTCTAATCTACCCTGTCTCCTGATGGTTGTGTATCGAAGGGAGGTGTTTTAAAGAAGATCAAGATGTCTGCTTGTCCGCTGAGTAGCGAGAAGTTGTTTTTGCTGGATGTGTGGGCAGGGAAGGGCCCCAAAACACACTTTTCTGGTCAGACCTATAACACTTTGTTTTCCAGAGCTTGCGATATGAAGCGTGTGAGCTTCCCAGCACGCTTTTTCTTTTCTTTCCATTTTTTTTTTCGGTTTGTTCTTCAATCTGCAATAAATAATGTGCTTTCTAATGATAAGAACAATTATGTCATGCATCAAGATACTCTATGGGTTGAGATTGGAGTTGTTTGGCTAGTTTTTTTTTAAAGTCACTAAAAGGAAATAGGAAGTTACAGTTCCAATGAGAATGGTGCTGCATTTTAGTGTGTTCAACAGGGATTTAATTTTTGATAGAAACTGTTCAGCAGAGAGGATAGTAATGGATTGCCCTCTTGAGCCGAAGCTCTTGAGGGGATTAATCACTGGTGTTCTGCTGACACTGCTTTTTTTTCTCAAGGCTATGTGTGTGTGAGATTCGTTGGGCAATTTGCTTCTGTTTCCTTTTTACTGCTTTGACAGACCAATAATGGTAACTCTTGGCAAGCTTCAATCCCACTTATTGGTACCTCACACTTACAAAGGTATTATCTGGGTTACAAGTCACGCTTCAGAGTGTACACGGGGTCTTTTCTTCTGAGGTTGTTGCCAGCATCGTAGTCCTGGCTGCAGCAGGTACTGACTCCCAAACAGCTGAAATGACATCCCTCTAGCTTGAGCAGTAAGGTCTGCAATGGATAGCTCACTTCCTGCATTTCACTGAGCTGGATGGAAAAATCAAGTCATTTGTTAGAATTTTAGTGAAGTTTTCTCTAAAGTCTTGGTGGCAGGATTAGCTTCTGTCTTGCCATCTTGATGTTAAATAAGCAAGTGTGTGTATAAATTTGGTATCATTTGGGTAAAGGAGGCTATGCCTGACATCTGGTTATCAGAGACTGAAGGTAACTTGATTATTTGCAGTCTTCATAGGCATGTCCCATACATGAGCAATTCCAAAGAAATATTTGACAGGTTTTCAATGTAGCTTTGATTGTCACTTCAGTCTTCAAAGACTTAACACTGTTGATTTTTTTTTTTTTTTTCCTTCAGTAGTGATGTAGATTAAAATTAGGCCTAATCTTTTTTATTTATGTGAAAACATTAAGGGTTTAACTTGAAGTTTGTGTTTGAGTTTTCACAAAGCAATTGCACTTAATGTTGATGACCAAAACCTGACTCTGAAATGTTTTAGAGGGTAGCAGACCGGCTCTATGGTGTCTATAAAGTCCATGGCAACTATGGAAGAGTATTCAGGTAAGAGTTCATGCAGTTTTAAAATATATTCATAGATGGGGAGATGTGGAGAGAGAATTTGTTGGTTTTGTTGTTATGCTTTTGAGAAGTATATCTGAAATATTTTAGTGTCTGCCTTGAGAAACTTTGTATTGCCATGTTAATGAGATTTCTGTGTTGGATGCCATAATCTCTGAATCTGTTGAGTTTAGTCTCCAGTGGAAGACTTTAGCTTTTTTTTTTTCTTCTTTTTTCACGTGTGTGTTCCTACCCTTTTGTTTTTTCGTTGGTATTCTGTTTCTTCAGGAAGTAACTTACTCCTTAATTTTGTGTAGTTATCCCTGAAAAGCATCTAGACACTTTCAAGGGTTAAAAATCAACAACTATATCCAATTTTAGTGCCTTTTTAAAGTGTATTTGTCATTCATTTTTTTGATTTATACGAGTGAATTGCATGCTCAAGTTTTCTGTCTCACTGGAGAATTAAAGAATCTCAACTTCTGGTTAAGGGAAACCTCCTGCTTCTACACACTGTTCAAGTGCTAAATTCAATTCTCTGGGCTAATGGATTGCAGATGTCTTTCTCATTGGGGTTTTAAAGTGAAATTAGGTGTAGTTCTGTAATAACACAAAGACAAACAAATGTCAACATCAGCAGAGTGGACTGTTTATGAAAAAGTGAAGGACGGAATAGATGCATTACACATAATTTATATGTGAAATATAAGGGGACTCTCTCATTTTTTCTTGTAAAAAGAGTTGTGGATGTAATTTCTGTAACTAAGAAATCTCATAAGGTTTCCCAAAGCTGAGAATGCATTTGAAATGCAATGTTCATACTTGGCTGTCCAAAAGAAGTCTCTGGCTATCTTTGTTGTAGCTCTGCATCCTTCTTTATCTAAATGATTTCCCTAATGTGAATATGTAGTTGCAGTAATGAGATAGGTGTAAGCTGATTAGTTTTTGAATTAATAGAACTAAACAATCCACTATGAAAACGGAAATGTACAGCAAACAGTTTCAGGAGCAATAAAATACTTGCAAATGTCAAATCCCACCTTCTCTTTGTTGGAATGAGGGGTTTCTATCAGTGAGTCTGGAAAGCTTAGTATCTTCTTGATGAACATGTTAGACAAAACTCTGTTTTACAGAGCTAGAAAGCTCCTTTTTTTTTTCTTTTCTTCTCTGCCTTTGCCCCCTGCCCCCCCCCCCCCCCCCCCTCTCCTCTTTTCTNATCTTTGGGGGGGATTTGCTGTTTAAATTTTTAACTATTTAAACAAACCTCTTTCTGCTCAAACCCAATTCCAAACTAAGTATATTTTTGTGGGTGAGTTTAGGTGTCAGGGACAATTGTTCAACAGAGTGCCATAAATAGCCTTGCCACACTGTCACTGTTGCTCTTTACAGGAAGAAAACAGTTTGACAGGGTCTTAATTTTGAGGCAGTTTCCATTCAGGTGTCACCTGGAAGGAAACTATATACAGGATGCAGCTTATTAACTTCCCTTACCCTTCATGTGTGATGTTGTTGCTCCTTTGTTTTTCCTACAGTGAGTGGAGTGCAATAGAAAAGGAGATGGGGGATGGGTTGCAGAGTGCTGGCCACCACATGGATGTGTAAGTACTGACTGAATATCTGATAGTTTGATGTAAGCCAGATGTAGAACTCTCTCCCCCTTTCCTCTCTTTTCCCTCAACCCCAAAGTACATACGCGTAGCGTACCGAGAAAGCTGGGGGTGCGTTGTTTTTTAGGTATACAGCGTTTCTGTGACTTGGATGCAGGCACAATTGTAGCATCCATGTACTGTATTAAGTAGCTCAAAAGGTCTCAGGAGAACCAGAGGGGTTTCTTTTTTATTATTATTTGGAAATTGTAGAAGTGTTTGGAGTTCTTCCAGTTTTTCTTTTAAGCTACTATGTCAGAAACTGGTGGAATAGAACTTTAATGTACTGCAGACCCGATGAGATACATTTGGTTTTGTTAGCAACTTTTTGTACCATGCAGTAGAAGGTACACGGATTTGGCCTTTAATTAACAGGAAGTCAAGAAATTTAATTAATGGGCACCAAAACTCCAATGGATACTTGAAACAAATACTGACTGGATGTAATAAAGTAGAGAATCCTCCCTCTTTGCATCTTTGGAGTCAGTTGGCAGAGTATGCGAAGCGTGGCCTTCAAAATAAGAGTCTTAACACTTGAGAGTGCTCACAGGAGTGGCATTCCAGGCTCCTGCTTTCTGCTTTTCAGGCAGCCATATACAGTAAGTGAAACACCATAGCTTCTCGTTGCTCTGATTCCTCTTTTGTAATCATGCAGTACAGATAAGTAACAACTCCAGCATTTGGATGGAAGCTGTTTGACTCTTCTTTGTACAATACTTCTGCTGATAAAGTGTAATCTGCGTGGTAGTAAATTAAACTAAAACTGTTAATAATGGAGATTTGCATACATATTACTGCCTGGTTGTTATTGGTGTTACGCCTTGTCAAGTGGAAGGGTTTGCAGACCCATGCCAGATTTTGCCTTCTGGTTTTATCAAATCTTTAAGAATTTGAACCCCTCTGAGTAATTTGTTTGAACTTCTCTCTTTTGGCTGACACTGTGGTTTGCACCCAAAATACTGGTTTTAGGCAGAGGGCTCTGGTGGGAATAAAGAAATGGAGAATGCATTCTGCTTTCGGAAGAAAATAATCGAGGTGGAATACAGTGTCAAGCACCTAGTGCAGTGTGCAGCAATCGAAGAGATTATGAAAACGTGGTATAATATAGAGGAGTTAAGGAGGCACAAGTAGTTTTTCAGTGGTTCAGGTACACCACACTAGGATGTCAAACACCTAGAAATGCATAACCAACTACAAGAAGTGGATCTCACTTCTCGGTCAGGAGGCTGAACCCTCTCCACACATCTGAGATGTTTAATATTTCTGTCTATAATACAGGGTTAAAGACCAGAGAAATGACAAGAGAGTTCTGGGTAACTTTAATCGCTGCATGAAGTCTGAGGTAGCTTTCATTGTCTGTCATCTCTTCTTCTCTGTCACTCTTGTACAAAAATAATCTCGTAGTGACAATGAGGCAAGAAGCAGCAGATGTGAGATTCAGGAATTCAGTGACCCATGACTCCTAGCAGTAAGGTTCATATCTATGATCTCCTGAAAGTGTAACTTACCAGTTCAGTTACCATTCCCATAACATGAGACAAGAAACAGAAAGCTACTTCAAGAAGGTTGCCTAATAGAGATGTTAAACTTCAAGACTAATTAAATTATTCTCTATCTGCCCCATATGCTGTAGTCTTTACTAGATGTTTATTTAAACTTTTGAGTTGTTATTACTTAGCATGATCTAAACCTGCTTAATATTTGGAGAAGACATCCCAAAGCTTCTCTGAGTGTGTGCTGTGTAAAAGAATGAAGTTTGCTGAAGTGATAAAAACCCAACAGGGTTTGCTGAGAAAGCTCGAGTGAATGGCTGTAATTCTAGCATTTAAAAGATGAAAGAAAAAGATGCCAGACCTTTGACTTCTGTCCTTCATGCTATTCGTGAGTGACCCTTCATCCCTGTATCGACTAGACAGTCATTACAGGTGGAACCAGTCTAAACTAAAACAAGGGGCTAGCTGGTGATTCCCACCAAGACTGGGAACATGTTAGGTGCCTTTAGAACTTACTGCAGTGTCTCTCCTGAAGCTTTTCCCTGTTTCATCTACCTCCTTAGGACAGACCACTAGGCAGTCAGAAATACAGCTTCTCTTACTAGTTTGTTGGTTTTTTTCAAATCAAACTTAAGTGTCATTATGAAAACTAGACAGAGTGAGGTGAGCTTTTGTTTTCGTGTGTTTGGTTTTTATTGGAAAGTTGTCTGCTGCAGGTGAGCTCTAGCACTACTCTAAACTTAGAACTTACTCGAAACTGAAATGTCCATCTGCAGCCCTGAGAAATCGTACTGCTGTACTAAAGTTATTGCACTTCAGAACTTAAAACCATAGAGGTGAAGCCACTTAGGACCTCTGTGACTGCAGGAATTTTTCAGAACAAGTGGACTTCTTCCTTACTTTGATTCCTAATGTGGATTCTCATTCTGCCTGTTCTTGTATCCCTTCTAATTAAACTGATCAACTGTTGCTGGTCACTTCGTGTGTTAGACTTAATTATTATCAATAGCTTTGGTAGGGTTTTTGCTGGATGTGCCTTGTCTTTGATTTTGCAGAGCATCAAAAAACTCATCTTGCTTGCAAACTTTTAAAATTCATGAGCAGATGGACATGTCTACAGCTCTTCCTCAGTCTTCGTATTCTTCCGGTTATTCTGCAAGTAGCTGCTCTCTCTTTGAAGAGCCTTAGTTCACATGCCCTACTGAGCAAGCCTGAGGATGACAACTTTCAGCAGGAGTATCTCCCTCAGATACACCCCTTAGATTCCCAGGGATCTGAGTGACCTTGTTGTTTCTTTTTGAACTTGCAGGAAGGATTTCTCGTTCTCTCCCAAGTCACGTTACCAGTTTCCTTTAAGCTTGAGATCGCCATTTCTTGCATAGAGCCAGTTGCTGGAGAGGCACAGGAAGAAAGGGGGGGGGGGAACCAAACCTCAAAGACTCTACAAAAACTTTAAAGCCAGGCGGTGCTGTAATTAACATTTGGGTTGCATTGTGCTGGTCACTAGACAAGCATGGACATCTGTTGGCTTCAGAGAGCCTGCAGCTGTGCCAAGGGATTGCCACATACTCGGGAATCCAGGCTGAGTTAGGAGTAGAGGTGAAGCCATTTGTGATGGGATCTCATTCATCCCGTTTATCTCCAGTGGCACAGGCCCTGTGTTGCAGGCTAGGGTGGCATTCTGTTGCTGTCACTGTGCCAAGATGCGCTGTTACCAATTAGCCGTAGGCCTGTTCCTTCAAATGTGTCCAAGCACAGTCATCTTGGTTAGTGAGAACCTACTAAATACTGTCCAATAAGCAATATAAACTGGAAAAATAAAAGTGCTTTTGCCATTTTTAGAAGACATCAGCCTAAATGAGAAAACTCTTGCTTGAGCGCATGAGCTGCGGAGTTGGTCCAAGCCCTCGTACTTCAGATTTCTCCCTAAAAGGAAGGTTTGAACTTCTTGTTGCTCTGAATTGATATGCCTGGCTTACACAGCAGACAAAGCAGCAGACTTTCAAGGAGGTGAAAGGTTGTGGTGTTGAGGGCACCACTGTGAGTTCTTTCGTCCTCAGGCTGAATAATGACCAATGAAAGCAGTCTCTTTGCTGTTTTGGAAGGTACGATGTTCACTTTCCTATGCCTTAAGGTTTTAAGCCTTGCAGGATTTCTTCTGCACCATGTCTTTTTTTTTTGCCTTGGTGCTGCCTGTTGCCAGTCCACTGAAGAAAAGGAATAAATCATCTTCCCTGTAAGAAAAACTGCCCCATCTTCAGCAGGAAGCTTATGATACATCTTGTAGTTGTCAAAAGATTCATTGTAGTAACAACGAAAGAAGCAGGCCTGCAGGAATGTTTGTATTAGCTGATTCAGAGTTTAATTAAAAACAAAGAACGAACACTCCTTGGAAGTGCCTTTCACTGTTTTACTTTGTGATTGGTGTTTCTGTCAAACAAGTGTCCTCCCTCGTTACTGTGTGTAGTCCTTACAGGTTAATTTAAAGATTTTTATATTTAACCATAGCTGTTTTTCACCAGCTATGCAGCTTCTATTGATGACATACTGGAAGAAGAGGAACATTATGCAGATCAGCTGAAAGAGTATCTCTTCTATGCAGAAGCACTACGGTATGTACAGAAGTTTGTAACTCAAATGAAAGCTGTAGTCCTTTCCTCTAACATTGTGTTGATGTTGGATTTAGTTTGGTATCCTCTTCTGTTCTCCGAGAAGTAGAAATTTCAACGTTGTGGAACCTGTGTGTTCTCACCTCTTATTTTGTTTACTCACATTTGATTGCCATGTGGGTGGCAATACAAATTAGAACTGAGCTGATAGAATGACGTGTCAGAAATGTTAAAATTGGTCCACAGTGGAAGGAAATGCTGTTTATTCCTCTGATGATACTCTTTACTTGGCTTGTGGGTATCGTAGTGCCCCAGTGTGCTTGAAGGCTTCAGCTTTCAAACGAGATAGGCCAATCAGAGCTGTTACAGCCATTAGAAACTCGCTGGAATTTAGAAGTACCCTATATAGCTCATCTGCTCTACAGTATGGTGCATCTAAATACTGGTCTTTTTGGTGTTTTGTTTTGCTTGTGTTTTGGGGGTGGGTGGTGGGTTTCACATCAGCCTTTATAGAGCACTCCTCCCTCTACAAGCATGGATGCAAAAGCAGATTGCTTTATGCTGTGAGATTGCACCTAGAGCTGTTGTGCTCTCCACAGGCTGGCTCTGATCCTCCTGGAGAGATCTGTAGAGAATTGGGCTGGCAAGTGTGAAGGCTGCTGTGTGGGAGCCCACAGCAGTAGTAGCCTCTCCTGGGAGACAAACGTGCATCCGGCAGCGGAGTGCGGATGTAGCATCGTCAGCCCACACAGGACTGGGACTTGCTGCAGGTGGTCAGAGGAAACTCTCGTCTTTTCCAGATGAAAGACACTTTATGAATCTAGAAGCACAGCTGCTTGTTTCATTGTTTGAAAAAATAATAAAATTCTTTACATTTTATGACTGAGACATTGCTACTGTGACAGGTACCATCTCCAGGTACCTTTTGTCCTAGTTGTGATTTTTCTGTAACGTATTTTGAATACAACTATTTTTATTCAAAATAAAACTATATACAGTGGTGTCCTTAAGTAGGTGATAGGGCTTGTATTGCGGAGAGTGTCTTGGAATGAATCTAAACTGAGAAGCAGAACGTGGCCGTACTCAGAACTTTATGCTCTGCTCCAAGCTTGCTACAGGATTTGCAGAGTTAAGCCTTCTGTGATAAGGCTGCCGAACTTGAGCTAGATAAATAACTGAAAGTGCTGCCTGCCAAAAAAAACTCCAACCAAACTGTGATGCCATTTGTAAAGTTTAAATGAAGAGAAATGTAGCAAAACAAAGTATTACGTGACAGGCCTTTCATTACTTACTTTTCAGGGCAGTTTGCAGGAAGCACGAACTAATGCAGTATGACTTGGAAATGGCTGCACAGGACCTAACATCTAAGAAGCAGCAGTGTGAGGAGCTGGCAACAGGAGTGAGTCTCTTTCCCCTTCCTTCTCCAAGATGCCTTTTTTATTTTTTTATTTTTTTTAATTGAGCCAAGTTACTTAGAATGACATTTAAATGGCACTAACGTGCTGGCTGCTGCTTATGAGAAGTGGTATCCTACGAGCTGTGGGCATCTGAGGTTTAAAGGCACTTGGATTTTGGTGACGTGAGCTGTTTGTACTGAACTTTTTTTGTTGAATATTGAGCGAATAAAGACTTGCAGGAAATATGACCTGAGCAGGATAAACACAAACAGCTCATTCCTGAAGATCAAAATGCTGGGAATTCTTAAAGGCTTCCTCTGCCTCTTGAAAGGTGGATGTTAATTGATAACGTGGTGTTAGAGCCTTTTATATGAAACGTAATGTTACTTAAAACATTATTTGAAAGTGGTAACTTTAAGAAAGTGTTTAGAATTCTTAATATTGCTGTTGGATCCACCAGTGTTCTGTACAAAACTACTTTATGGCTTTTCTTTCTGATACAGAACACGAGACTTAGTTTCTTTCCTACTTGAGTAGGAAAACTGCTCTGAAAGGTTACCCATCTCAGCAGAATGGCTCACTTCTGGTCCAGTCCACAGACTACCCTTAGAGTTTAACAGCCAGTTACTTCCTCTCCACTTTGCTCAGTCTGATATGAGCCACCATAGCTCCCATAGCTACCTATCAATTCATTAAAATTCCATTCACAAAATGGAAGTTAAAGCAACAAATCGGCTAAATAATAAGAGTAAGCCCAACTCATGAAATGTCTTGTGGCTGTGCTAAGGAATCCCAAACCTAGAGTGTCTTTGTTTCTTGTAGACTGTGAGAACATTCTCTCTGAAAGGAATGACCAGCAAGCTCTTTGGGCAGGAAACCCCTGAGCAGAGGGAAGCCAAGATAAAGGTTCTAGAAGAGCAGATACAGGAGGGAGAAGAACAACTTAAGTCCAAAAATCTGGAGGGCAGGTAAATGGGCTTGACCTTGAGTCCTGTGTTTTCTTTGAAAACAAAGTCCTTGACTGGATGCTCTTGAAGGTGTTTGTGTTTTAATAGCATTTTTAATATATTCTTGGTGTTTATGAGCTGTCTATAAAAGCTCCTGTCAGCTGCAAGTTGTGAAATAAAGTACAGTACATGCAGTTAGCTTCTGGTTTGGGCGTAGGGCTTATGTAAAACCTGATGACTTTGCCAGTTCCTGAGCCCGCTCTAATGGCCGACTTGCCTGCTTTTATGTCCAGCTGGTAATACGTTTAGCAGGTGGACTTCTAGGTCTGCAGCTGAGTAGCCGAAGACTCAAAAGCTGATTTGCTTCAAATACCGTGTTTAGTTTGGTTTATGTGTGTGGGTCCTGAGCCCATACTCTGCAACTTTTCATATGGGGCACAACGGACTCCTGTTTGAAAGAGGTTCGCAGTTCTGGTGACTTGTGTCTTGAGTAACTGCTGCTCAGTGCTCTAATGACATTTTCTTCGGGAATGCAAACATGAAGAATAGGAACTAACATTCCTAAACCCTTGTGACTTGTGTCAGAGCACGTTCATCGCGTAATGCAAAGGGTAAACGTGGTATCTGCTAATAGGTTAGGATTAGACCTGGAGAGATAAAACTATTTCATGAATAGTTCAAAACAACAAGGTGTTCAGCAAATGCAATTTCGTAATCGTTTTGACAGAAGTACTCGAGAGGTGCTTTTGTAGCTCTGGAAGCAATTTTCAAGTGAACGCTTGCGTTGTATGTATAGTCCAGAATAAATGACAGCTACAAATTACAGAAATCCACCGCCACTTCAGTTAAGGAGACCTGAAGACACATCACCGAACCCAAAAAAATGAATTCCTAAGTGAATTGGCCAAGTCAAATTTTCATTGTAAATGCTTGTTCTACTTGAGTTAATCCTCGTCACAAGTGAGTTGTCACGTTGGAAAGACAAAGATTCTGACTTGACAGTTAAAAAAGAAACGTGTTATGTCGTGTGCTGAATGGTAACGTAAAGATATGTAGTTATCCCGACAGAATCTGAGGAAAAATGTGTATTCTGAATTATGCTGATTGTACATGGCAGTGACGCTTGCCGATGAGGAAAACAAACCAACCAAACATCTTAACACATCTCGTGAAGCTGATTCTATTGCTTAAAAACCTGAAGATGAAAAATGAGGTGGGAGTGCCAATTATAAAACGAGGACACTGTGGATGCATAATAATTGCAGGACTTGGTTTACTGACTGAAAGATGGAGCATTGGTCATACATAGCTTCTCTGTTGAGGGTCCAGGGGAAGGAAGACGAGCTGGGGATGAGCCATTTACTAACAGAAATATTGCTTTTTAATTCCAGAGACTTTGTGAAAAGTGCCTGGGCTGACATTGAGCGGTTTAAAGAGCAAAAGAATCATGATTTGAAGGAGGCACTTATAAGCTACGCTGTTATGCAGATTAGCATGTGCAAAAAGGTACGTTTAGCTTGTGAAAGGCCGGGCTGGTGTATTTATCATAGCAGCAGGGGATCAGATGCAGACTTACAATAAGTGGGAACGCTGCAGTCACAGAAGGTTAGAAGTCAGTAGTGTAAAACCTCCCACGTTTTCCATCCCACCCGACTCAGTAATAGGTCAGTTGATCTATATGTATAATAGGCAGTGTGGTCCAATTCCAGTGTGGTCCCCACCTCATTCTTGCGTGAAGTGCTGCGGGACTTTTTTGTAGAGTCCTTTGTGGAAGAAAGTCTGTTGATGAGGTTTGCAAACAAAGTATATTTCCACCTATTGATTTTTAACTCTTTTTAAAGGGAATTCAAGTTTGGACAAATGCAAAGGAGTGCTTCAGCAAGATGTGATTATCTGGAAACTAATTCCTCCTCCAAGTGCCAGAGAACAGAAGCACAAACGTTAACACCGATGTTAAGTTGCTACGTGACTTACCTACAAATCATGAAATAAATGAGTTGAGTGAATAGTTTTTCTTTCTGCTGATTGTGATTGTTAATAAAGGACAAAAAGGACATCTTAAATGTTTAGCCCTGGCGGCCACTTCTGTGGCATGTTTTATATGTGGTAGCAAATAATTCAGGGGTAAAAGTTACTGAAAACTACAGCTCTGTGTTGGGGCAAAGGTATAGGGAAAGTTATCCCAGAAAATATGAACGGAACTGTTCTGAGACTTGTGAAACACTATGCTCTGTAATGTGTAGATTACTTCCAGATGCCCTTTTCCACCCTTGCTGTTTAGAATTTTTAATGTCCAAGGGTGCTTTGGTTTTATAATGGGGACACAGTTGACATCTACACCGTAAGAGAGCAAAACCTGAGCTATTGTAACGCCAAGGGTTCGTGTTTCGATGCCTTTGCACGTCCATAGAGAAATGTGCTTTTCCGGAGTTCAGGTTAAGCAGTCTCAAGCTCCTGAAATGTTTGAAACTCTCTACAGTAGAGGTGTTGTACAGTGATTTGATAAAATGTTCTGCATTTACTGCTTCCCATTTAAGTTTGGATATGGGCATTGACTTTCTTTTCGAACTTTGTCCTGCAAGTAAAGGAGACGTGATCAAGCTGAGCAGCAAAACCAAAGTCAAAGGTGGTAAAAGGCAGATACAACTTCGGTTTGGTTGTTTGGAACCTGTTTACGCTAGATGTGAATCTGGCCTGCGGTACCTCTTCTTCTAATGAAGCGGTTTGTTTCTTAAAAGAATAGATCTTCATGAAGACGCTGAAATAAAAAACCTGGTGCAACTTCTGTAGTACTTAAGAGCAGTGATGTGCAGAATCCACAATGAACCAAGGTGTCTGTTTGGCTCTTGTAATGATGTGTGTGTGTGTGTGTATGTGTGTATATATCTATATACACACTGGTATAACATGATTTGCAGTTAACAGGTACTTGCATTAAGTGTTTCCAATGATGTAAAACACTTGCCACTGTCTCATATTGGCCTTTTTCTAAGTATCTTTCTGAAGTCTCGTGGAATTTGTCAAACTTGATTGCTAGTTCTAAAGGAAGCTTTGTAATATTCTGTTGAAAAGTGTATTTAATTATTCTGGATTATAACACTACTCAGATTTTGATTTTTTTTTTTTTTTTTTTTTTTTTTTTTAAGAGATACTCCAGAAAGTCCTTAAATGTTCTTTTGATAAATTATCTAATTGTAGTTACTGGTATGTCCCATGTTGCTTTTGTCACTGCAGCATTTCTTTTCTGTAAAACCATTGTAAAGAATTCATAGTCCTGATGTATACTACAGCTTAAATCTCTGAAGTAAAATGCTGGTTGCTCTGATAACCAGTGTTGGCTTTTTCAAAGCATATGGCAGTGATGCTCCTGGCTGAGGTGACGTCGGGCAGCAAGAGGTGTCTCCGTTTAGCGCGTACAAGGAGAAGCGTTGTTCTGTTCAGAGGCTGCAGTATCCCCTTCTGACACAGGCTGAAGGACTCTTACATTCCAAACCAAGAAGTTGCACACCTGATGTATTCAGTAAACCTTCTAAAGGAGTGGTGCCTTAATACAATACCGTGAGGCGCTCAGAGTAGGTATTTCTCATGCACTTTGATTTTTGGTAGATCTTTCTGGTGCCTCTTTCCCCATTTCACTTGCTGTACAGCTTATTAAATGTATTAGTATGCCGCCTTTTCCTTGCTAGTTGTACTAAACTTAAGGAGGGAACAAAACAATTCTTGTATGTTTTGTGCCAAATAAGCTAAATAAAATTGCTCTTTGGTATTTTTATGTTGTTTTTTTTGGTAAAAATGCTGTCTCTACCCGGTTCTAACAACTGCTGTTCAATTTCTTGAAATCAGTTCTTGTCCATCTTGCCTCTCAGATGGCCTCCAGACTTGGGTATAAAGCTTTAGTAAGTGGTGCACAACTACCTGATTTGCCTTTTAGATGAAGAACATAGTGCTAAGGCCAAATTTAGATGCTTGCTACAGCCCAGCTTTGATCCCTGCCTTAGTTTTGCCCAGACAGAACTAGCTGTCTGAATTTCATGTGTCTTCATCTAGGCAAGAGAATATGTGTTTGAAAAAGGTTTGTGTTGTTTCACGTTGGATGGAAGGTGAGTTAAGGATAATTTGCTGTAGCTTTATTTTTTACTTCTGCTGTTTCCAGAAAATCACTGAACACCACAGTCGATGTGCTTGTGGATCTTAGCAGGCGGTGAAGTTTGCTCCCTCTCTTTGAGCCTTTTAACTTTTTGAAGGGAAATCATCTAGTTGATGGCTGTTTCCATGTGGCTAATAGAGTCCACATTTGTCCAGTAGAGTCCACGCTTGTGAAGCGCCCATTTTTTTCTGGTTACAGTGCAGATTTAACTTCTGTAACTCAATCTGCTTTGCCTCAACAAGCTTCCTTCAATGAGCCAGAAAACATGAAAAACGATGGGAAGGCCTTAGAAATCATAGCAGGTAGGTAGACTGTTTTAACTTAATCTCAACTAACTGCTCCTATATTGAAGAGTTTACCTACATAGATCGTCTAATTTGCTGATGGAGGTGTCACTTCTGGCCGAGGAAGCTTTGCTGGGGGAATTACTGGCACTCACGTTATCTCTGGCCTTCCCCTGTAACTAGCAGGACCCTGGCTGGCCGTGCATTTTCGTTGCTGCTGTTGTCTGCTCCTGAAATGTAGTGAGGATAAGGGAGACAGCTGAAATGGACAGAGAAGGTATTTTTATGAACTCTTATAATTTCTTTTTTCTTTTTTTTTTTTTAAAAAAAAGTTGCATTATTTCAATATCTGGCAGTTAACCTGGCAGCTGTGTTCAGGGATGGCTTTGGCAAGCACAAAGCAAATCTCAGAGCCCCTCTGGTGCAGGTGAGCCAGAGGGAAGCGGTGGCTGTGGCCAAGCACAGGGCAGAGCCAGTGGGCCAGGGCTGATGTCCCAGGGTGGGTGACTGGACTGTGGGCACTGCATCCTCGGAGACACCGTATTTCCCTGTATGACTCACTACCACCGACAGGTTTGTTTTTTTTGGCTACAGGGAAGGAAGCCACACGTTCCATGCACTTGCCCCTCATTCGCGTTTCCTTCTACCCTTTTGTTCTGCACATCCCTGGTGCCTCTGCCTTGTATTTGCTCCTGGAGCTCTGGAGGGTGATGTGATCTGGGTAATGAAAGTCCTGGTACTGGGTGAAGAAAAGAACGAGAGCTGATAAAATGGGAGCGCAGGCTTTGGTGCCAAACCCCAGTACAGAACACTTGTGTATCCCCAGCAAAAGCGTCGGCTTTTGTAACGTCCGCCCGAAGCCCTGCAGCTTTAGCCATCTGCCTGGTGGGTTCTCCAGCTTTCCCCCNGGTCGGCTTTTGTGAACAATCGCTTTGCCGCTGCCACCGAGGTAACGTCCGCACTAAGCCCTGCAGCTTTAGCCCTCTGCCTGGTGGGTTCTCCAGCTTTCCCCCCAGGCCCGGGCTTTCTCCGGGCAGGGCTGGCTCGCAAAGGATGCGCGATCTCGATCCGGCTCCTGCCGAGATCTTGTGGCTGCCGGAGAGTAACTTGCGGGAGCTGCTTCCCTCTAGTGGGTGGCCGCCGAGGAGGGCAGGGTGCTCGCTGCAGCCGTGGTAGCCGGGGAGACGTCTCCCTGGAAATGTCAGGGGCTTCCCCGTCCCCCCAGCTGAAGGAGGGAGGTTTTGCGTGTGTCCCCTCTGTCACTGGGCTGCGGCGAGGCGGGCTGGAGAGCCTCGAGGTCCTGCCTGAGCAAAGGGCCGTCATTCTTCGGCTGTCGTTTTCTGATGCTTCTTGGTATCGTACAGGGGCATTAAAAGGACTTTGCAAGTGTGACTTCTGTAGGATCTAATGCAGAATAGAAAAATTTTTTTGGTTTTGTTTTTGGGGGTTTTTTTTGGCTGCCTTTTAGTGGCTTTTGAACAGCTGACATAGAGGGGCCTTCCCTGGGCTGGGTGTTCTTTCAAGAAAAATATTTCTGCTGTGACTGGTTGTAGGTGGTATCGAAAACACAAAACAACGCCAAATTGGAAAGGATCTTGGGTAGATTTGGAGGAAAATAACTCTAGACAAAGTGCAAAGTATCTGGAGGTAAGGGGAGACAGCACCGTGCTGGGAGAGGCAAGAGAGTGTTAGGCTAAACCGGAGGGGAAAACCACAGCGTAATCTTTGTGGACACTCTGATCCTACAAATGCCACCGTGATCAGCCATGTGATCTGAGGGCCTGCTGGCTGATGCCGCTCTAGAATGGGCTGCCTCACTTACTGCAAACATCCCAGGCACTACAATTAGTAAGTAGCTGCTTCATCTGCAGTCAATGTTTTCTGTTCTCTATATATAGTGTGGCATATGGTATCGCCAATTACATTCTCTTCAGAAAGTAGCTGTAAGTGGCCACAGAAGATGAAAAGAGACTTTTGTGGTGAGCCTCCCTAGAATGCTAAGGTGGAAAACGTAGTGGAATGGAAAATGCAACCCCGACCGCCCTCTTGTGGGTCTCCAGCTTGGCCTCGCAGGGGCTGAAATAAAACTGCGGCAGGAGGAACGCAAATGCCACCTACTCCCCCCCTCCTCCTGCTGCTTGGAGGGGTGAAGGCCACGGTGACTTCTGTAGCATAATGAGCGCCTAAGTACAAAGGGATGGTTTCCAGGCAGGAATTCGTGCCTTGCTGCAGGTTGCTATTTATAATACTGTGTTTTACACTGTGATTTGCAGCTTATGTGCAGGTTCCTTAGGCGCTTTTCACACTGGGCAAATGCTGCCGTGAGTTGGACTTACAACGCGGGTTTCTAAGCCAGCAGTATTTTTTTTTATTTTCATAACTGTCTGGAAGTGATGCCAGCTGCATTGTCAGAAGGAATGACCTGTGACTGTTTGTGTAAGCTGCACTCCTGTTTAAGATGACAAAGTTGCCCTTGTCCAGTGTTGCGTTGAATTAGCTTTTTCTGCAGTATGTGCTCTCTGATCCCAGCTTCCTGGTCACAGAGAGTCCAGATCTCTTGATGGTTGTTTCAGGGGCTAAAAGCACAGACTTTATTTCCAGTCTTGTTTATCTGCATTATCTTCCAAGTGAAGTCTTGGCACGCTCCTGCCTACTCACCTCTGATGGCCCTGTAGTCACTGGATGCTCAGGAGGCAGCAAGGAAGAGCCACGGGCTCCTTGTGCTGCAGCGAGATTCCACCTGGGCCACACGGCAGGGCCATATGTTCCCCTCATCCTGCGTCTGCCAAACTGGAGTGGGCATTGCAATAGCTACAGCAGCATTCCCACTCCTCTGTGACATTCCCTGCTCTCTTATCTCCATGGATGATGTTAGCCCCTGAGGCCGTCACTGCTCATTTCAAGCCATGAAAGGTGCTCCTGCTGTCTTTCAGAGCAGCTCTTTCCCCAGCCAAGCTGTGCTGGGTCTGGCGCTGAGCTGCTGCTCCTTTGTTTCCGTTAGGTGACTCTTGTCGCTGCTTCTCAGTGGCGCGGCCTTCTTTTCTTCTAGTGGTTCCTTAATCTTTTCATCTCCATTACCCATGGGCTCAGCAATGCTCTTACTGCCCAGGCTGTTAGTAAAGACACAAACCAGCACAGAGCCAGTGTGACATCCCACTGGGACCCCGATACACCAAAGAGGTCCCATTTCCAGTGATGTCCTGAAGCCTTTAGCCAGATTTTAATTTATTTTAAGGAATGCTAGGCTGATGCTGCTCTGAGAATTCTTATTCAGAGTAGGACTGGCTCAGCCTGAGTGGGGAAAGCTGTGGTGTGGTAGATTGATGAGTTAATACTATTGCCCTCTCAAGGAAACCCTCACCTATTAAAATGAGAATCAATTTGACAAGAAGTTTTCCATGGACATGATAATTGTATTTTTCTCTTTTAACTTTGTATCAACTATTCTTTTCCCAGAGGTTGCTTTCAGACTGACAGGCCTATCGTGATCCAATCTCTCCGACTGTATATTTCTATAAACAGGTGAAATATTTGCCTTCTTCCAGCCTTGTGAAAACTATTCTAAAATGCAAGGCTTGTTGAAAATCAGCATCTGTAGTTCGGAGATCTTTTATGTTGGGACCTCTAATAGTTTGAGAAGAAGCTATATGAATCTGTAGATATGACATTAACTTAAGAAGCTAAGGTCTGGCACGGCACTGAGGGTATGACTCAGGAGAAATGATCTCTTTGTGATGGAGCTAATGCACAGCTATGGTTGGTGAAAAAGTGCACGGGGAGTATGATTCAGGTTTGGCATCCTCCTAAATGAAGTGAAAAACACATCCTTACAGAGTTCAACATGTTACTACATTATAAATCTGAGCTGCTACTGAAGTTGGACCAAACTCTCCAAGATGTCAGGACAGAAGTGCTGAATTAACCTTTGAACCATATAAAGTGTCAGGACGCACTGGCAGAGGGGCTTCGTTTGTGGAAGAGGAGACACCGTTTGGCCTGGGAGGCTGAAATATTAGAGGAGATGAGGAATCCTCCCTTCAAAATCTAAAATCCTTCTCGGTCTTAAATCTTCCCTAAGTCCACCTTGCTTCCTTAGAGATAATTGATCTTTCCTAACCTCTAACTTCTCTTTATGGTTGGCTTTACCATTCCTTCTCTCTCCATAATGCTTTAGCTGTTTCTGTTTCTCCTCTAAGCCAGGATAGGAATTTGAATATATGTGACCTGTTCCAGTTTCAGGGCACTTAAACTAATTGGAAATAATTGCTGGTGATCATTCACTTTCTGTTCAAACTCCTTCTCCCTGCTGATGTAGTCCCTGCTATTTTTAGCTTTAAAATGCTAAATATACAGTGCTTAGCTGGGTCTTTTCTGTTTCCTTCCAACAAATATAATGATTGTGATTACAAGGCAATTTAGTAGTTGCTCAGTTTCATGTTACTTTTACATTTGAAAACATTTCCTTTTTCTCTCTCTCATGTTGACATCTTCTACGGAGCTTCCTGTGCTGGAGTTAAATGAAAGAGGTGGCAAGCCAGGGAGCAGGGCTGTGTTGCCAGCAAATGTGTGAGTGGCAGGACAGATGCCTGAGTGGTGGTCCTCAGCAGATGGTCCTGGAGAATTTTTGACCTGATTCAGATGAACTTTCTCTCTTGTCTCTACACCCCGTTACCAGAGTGGGGTGGCTTTTGCGCAGTGGTGCTGGAGATCCCTGGCAAATACAGAGGGATCAGGGAGCCAGGTCTAATGGAGATGACCCTGGAAGGTCACAGGGCGGCAGATTCCTATTTTGGGAGTTTTGGCAGGATTCGACTGGTCTCAGGCAAGTGGAGGGTAGTGAGCTGCTGCAGGAGCCCACCTTCAGGAGCTGATAATCTCCATTTGCAAGATCCCGCTTTGAGTAGGCGGATAAAGGTATAGAGGGGAAATTAGCTGTTAATAGGAGCAGGGCTGAAGATAAGCATGAGGGAAGAAACCACAGAACTCTGCAAGCCCAGCTGGAGGTTTGCGTAAGGTTGGGTTTGGCAAACACAGGCTCAGCTGATGGGAGAGTTTGTTTATAAATTTGGCTTCCAGGGCTGACTTTCACATGAACCTGCCGTGGTTAGGAGATAGCCCTGCCTGGGAGCTGATTTGGGGATTCTTTCCAACCGAGGAGCAACATGTAGGGTGCAAGAGCCTGAGCGACAGGCCTGGGAGCTGGCACCTCAGGGCAGAGTGTCCTGTGTCGAGTGAAGACACGTTTTGGTGTTCTGGGCAGATTGAGCTGCATGAGTGAGCGGACGCAGTTGTTAGTTCAAAAGTAGTTTCTACCATCTTTGCTGGAGGGTGCCCCTTCCCTTGCTCTCTTCCTTCTACCGCGTTTATGCCTTCTATTGACATTAATGCTTTGACATGTGAAACTTTCCACCGGGTTTTTGTAACATCATTGTGCCAAGTTCATGCCTGCAAATGTGTCGCAAGAGTCGGTTTTGTGTGTTACCCACTCCGTGGTACTGCTGTGCAGGCAACCCCCTTGTTGCCATCATTGTTTTTGTTCTGAATGTCCTGGAACGGTGGCTGCTCCTCTTCCCTTCGTGCTGGTTCAACCCCTTTCAATGTTTAGTCTGCCTGAGCCTGTTGCTCAGAAAATTGGGGGTGGCTCCTGTTGATATGGCTGCCATCCATGGTGCACACCTTCCCCTCCCACTGGAAAAATGTACCACAAAACCTTCATCTCTCATTAAAGTGAGATTGCGGGGATGCAATCAGGATTGCATCCCTGATTTTTCTGTTCTTCCTATCCACTGATTAAGGATAGGAAGGGTCTCAAGAAGCGTGGCTGAGATATCTGCTTCTTTGTGTTGAGCAGAGTCATCGAAAGTCCTCACCAGCATAGCCAGTCTTCTGGGATGTACATTGGCATGGATGTCACTGCTTCTTTACAGGTGGCTTCATAACCATCTGACCCTGAATATTTAAGCTTGGTTATATTTTACGTATTGGCTTTAGAGAAGCAGGAACTGTGTCCCTTGAAGGATGATGATCTCTTATCCAGAAATAAGTGGGGTTTTTGCAGTGATCGAAGAGCTGTCTAGGTAGCATGGATTGCCTTTGAGGTTTGGGTTGAGCAGCCATGTTTAGCTAGTGCTTCTCCTCTCACTTTTTGTCTTTCTGCCCTTTCCTCTTCTATCTTCAGCCAACAGTGTTTTGCCCTTTTGTCTTGTGTTTAAAACTGCAGAGACTCCTGCTTAGCTTTGATATGAACCGTGTCCCTAGCAGATGTCCCCATCTTCCTTACAGAGTGAGTGGCAAGTCCAGCTCATTTGTCCAAGAGTTCTCCAGCTGCTGTGTCAACATTTACCTTCTAAACTACTGATTTTCTTGTAGCCCAGTGATCAGCATTCACTTCCCAGGAACCTCTCCTGCTGCAGGTCGGAGATGTGTCACAATGCAGTGGGCAAGAGATGTGCTTCCCGAACCGGCCGTAAGGGTGTGTCGTATTCTGTTTGTCTCAGCAGCCATCCCCAAACAAGAGACACTTCTGGATCCAATGAATGGAAAAGCAAACTGTTCTGCGAGTGCACAGAAACTCTAAATCCAGTTATTAGATTGCCATAATCTGGGGAAAGAAAGGAAAATAAAGCACAAACCGTGAAATTGCCTCCTCTCACTGACAGATCCTAGTTGCTGCCAGGCCCTTGGGTCAACATACACTGAAGATCTTCCTTCACCTTCAAGTGTTTGGAGAGACTCATATTTGGAAGGACAAGCTGCTCTGCCAAGTGTAAAGGTGTAGTCTGATGTGTCGCAGAAGATGTGATCTGGAGTTATTTCTGTGTAGCATCCCTGACTACTGGGTGTAAGAGGGAGTCGATCACATCCCAAGGTAGCTGTTTAAGGCAGCTTGTCGGAATTGCTCCCTGGAGATCCCTCTCTGTCTCAACTGCACAGGGAGTTGCAAAGAGATAATTAGATGTCAGATGTAGTCTATCCTAAATAAGGAACATAAGCTGTAGTGGATTGCTGTGTGTTTGCTTTTGAAGATTCTGGCCTCTCTTTGTCTATAAAAATTAGAAACTTGGAATTTTACAGAGCCTTCTTGGATTTGATCCAGAAACACCAGCTTTGCTGTTCTCTAGGAAAGGGAATCCCTGTCTTATAGATGTTACTTTCTCCTTCACAATCTAAAAAAAAATAAAAATTTGCAGGTCAGGTGCCTCTGGCAGGTGGGTTTGTGTGTTTGAAGCACAGAACACTAACCCCAGAGGAGCCAGATGGTGGCTGGGGAGCTGGGCGCTGTTGCTGCCTGGGTGTTTTGCATAGAGGGACGGCTGCAGGCTGGCAGAGAAGAGTTAACCGGTGGTATCCCGACTCGATGTGCGCAGAGCAGCTGCTAATCTGCAGATGAATGCGTTCCAACAGGAAAAATAAATCTTGTCTGTACCTGTGCTCGTTCGCTCCCACCGGAGCCAAATTGCAGCGCTGTCTGTCGGCCTGGCGTGGGGCCGGCTCGCGGGCTCCTGGCACCGGCAGGGCCGGCTGTGTTTCTTGCCTGGCTCCGAGTCGGTGTTGCTCCTCGGATCGAAGGATCTTGTGCAAGCAGAGAGCGTGTGGAGGCATCAGGATAAAGCGGCAGCCCAGACACGCGTGGTTTTGCAATGTGGTCTCTCTCTGCTCACGCACTTGTCGGCGCTCGCTTACCTGCCCCGGCGCGCCTGCAGCGCTCTTTGCTCATCGCTGCTCTCCAGCTCTCCTTGCAAACGTAGTTCGTTTGTCTCTCGGGTGTTCACAAACCTAGTTGTGAATTCTCAAATCTCGTTTTAGCACAAATGCTTATTGATGCCGCCGTCACACACTCGTGCTGCTCCCACAGTGGGTGAGCCCCCAGCACAGCTCTGGTGATGCTGCACGTGGCACAGCGAGGGAGCGCGTGAAGCGAACCCACGCTGCGCGCCTTGTTCAAACAAATGTGTTTTGCTCCAGCAGGCTTCAGCAGAGAAACCCAAAACTAGACTAAACAAAGACAAAAAAAGAAGGAGAACGATTTAAGGCATGCTTTTCACAAGGCGAATAGTTGTTTCAGGGCTGCTTTTTTGGCTTTCTCAGCTGGCCTTTAGCTTTTCTCTGGAAACAGGCCACTTATCCTGAATTTTTAGAATTGAAATAAATCCGGAGACTTTTGCCCGCTGCACAGCAGCTGCAGCTATGGGTTAAGAAGTTGCAAATGGCAACCGTTCTGTTGCAACCAGAGTGGTGGGCAACACGGGAGAGGAAGCCACTTCTACTGCTTGCCGGCGCTCACAGGGGAGTGGTGCTTGCTAGACAGACTGGTTTGTGAAGGAAACGCAAACCAACAACCACCTCCTGAAAATCATCTGAAAAAAATAGTCATCTAAAAAACCAGCCACCTAAACCCTAAGAAATGCCATCTAATACACAGTCACTGTTGGCCTTGCCTTGCAAGCTGATATATAGTCTTCTCTATAACCATGAAAACAATAACCTTCAGCTCAAGTTTTTCCTATTGTACAATGTCTGTGAGAGAAACCACTTCCACTTCTGGGCCTGGAGAGTTAAAATGAGAGAAATAACTGCTTATAGATAACCTGTCAGAGGAGAAGCAGATCTTGGCCATCACACTTTCACTCCTATCCAAACTTCCTCGATATTTGGAGAAGACAGATTTGAGTTTTTCTGTCGTACATGACTCCAGACACAAAGCTTTGTTCCAGCTGCTCTGAGAGGCTTTTTGGATCTCCTGCTTGGCTGGAGACCACCTCTGAAAGGAACCTGGGGAGAAGAGCCTGGACTTGTACCTTCTGCTTAGAAAAAAACTGAATACAATACCCCAAGGCAGGGAGTGTGCAGTCAAGGTGCTCCTCTCTCCTACAGCCCTCTTCTGTGCTGACTTCTTTCAGCCTAGTGGGAGATGCTTCTTTCCCTCCTCTTCTTGCATAACATCACCTATGGTCAAGCCCTCATTTTCTTTGGTTTTGTATTTTTTTTCCCTCCAATTACTTAATGATTTATCTCCTTGTTCCTTGTGACTTCAATTGTCAAAAAAAACCCCAAAATCATTGTCAAAAAAACCTGAAATTGTGGTGGTGACACCAGCCACAGTGCCATGTATTAATAGTCTGGATCCATCTGTTCCTTCCGATGTCACTGCCTGCAACTGGAAGGAGAGAGGAAAAAATAACCTGTGCCCCAGATTCGCTCACCAACCGTCCCAAGGCCCTGAAGTCTCTTTTGGTTGCTCTTGGACTCCAAGTCACAGTTTCCTCTCCACCTACATGGAAGATCAGTATTTGGTAAATGGAAGCCAGATGGTGAGGTCCCAGCAGGATGAGCCCATTTGAGAAAGGAAGGTGTGGAGGGATTGGTGCAGTGCCGTGCTCCCCTTGGCATGCCTTTTGCAGCCCCAGTGTCCCTGGAGCGGGAGCCTTGATGAAACACTGGAGGGGCCACAGCAAAGCCTGTCCCCAGTTTCTGGAGGTTTCTGTGTTCTGGGGTGAGGCAATCGGGGATGCGTGGTACTGATCGTGGCTGTCCTGCCTGTGGAGCTGCGCAGCCACCTTGCTGCATGCACATCCAGGGCTGTTTCTCCTCTGTCCATCCCCTGGATGTGCATGGACACTGGCAGCCTCTATGATCTTTTGATCATGTCTAAATCTTTATGGTTGCAAGTTGCACTGGAGGTGCTCAGACCTGTGTCCTACTGCACTGCAAACAGAATTGACTTCTTCCAATTTTTTTCACCCCTTGGGGAGAGTCCTTCTCCACAGAGTAAGGACTGTCCACAAAGGCTGGGGTGGCTGCTTCTTTCCGAGGGGAATTCACTGGAGCATCCCCCGGGGCCAGGGAGGTGCAAACCTGCCTGTTCCTGTCAGGTGGCTGCAGAAGTTGCTGGAGAAGGAAGGGGAAGCGAAGAGATGAACCACCCAGTGCCGTGGCCACCGCAGCCTCCCTGCTTTAGGAAATAAGCTGAAGGCAAGTTCCCTCTTTGTACCATGATCCCCTAAACTTGCATTTCATACCAGCTTAGCGCCCGGTGCCTGTTGCTGTGAATCTGGAGAGAAAAACCTGCTGTGGGATGCTATTTCAGGTTGTGCAACAAAGCATGTGACCAGCTGGCAGCTAATGAGATGGCAGGTAAGACTCTTTGGGGCTGAGATCACCTGTATTTTATTCTGTGTGGATTGCCCTGGTCTGCAATTGGCTTGTTGCAGATGGCAGCCACGTGTAACCTCTTCCTCTCAGCACCCTCCACCAGTTTAACCAGTACTCTGCAGCAGCAGCTATGGTAAGTCCCAGGGGAAGTGTGTGACTGCTTGGAAAATACACCAGATGCTATGGGAGCCTCCTTTCCTGTCAATGTGGTCCAGCAGAGCCTGTGGCCCCTGAGGCTTCTCTTCCCCCCAAACACTGCTCTCCTGCTGCTTGCCGTGGCTCTCCTGAGCTGCTGGGGAGTGGGGACTATCACAATCCCTGGCTGGGAGGCAGCTGCATGATGGAGGTAGGACGTCACCAGAAAGGTGCCTGCTAGCTGGCCCCTGCTTTGCTCTCCCTGCTCTCCCTCAGTACCTCTGCTGTCCCTTTTTTTTTTCTCTTGATTTCTTTACTGAAGGAGTAGTCAGGTGCTGGAATGGGCCCTGGGTGGTGGAGTCACCATCCCTGGAGGTATTCAGAAATACCTGTAGGTAAAGCACTTCAGGACATGCTCTAGTGCAATAGTGAGGTGGTTTCTGTGTTTTGTGGGTTGCGGTTTTTTTTCTGGGTTGACTGTTGGATGCAGGGATCTTAGAGGTCTTTCCCAACTGTGAAAATTCTGTGATTCTGTGACTCTCATTCCCTGTAAAATCACTTGTGCTTTTCTCCTCAAGTACAGGTTCCTCTTCATGCTCACCTTTGGAAATCCTTTATTTCATAGTACAAAGGTGGTCCTGCAGCTGGTGTGGGCCCGTGGCCCCGGTGCCACGTTTGCTGTGCCCTGGCTATTTGTATTCTTCAGTAATTGCAAAGCCAGGGAATCTCATAAGGCATCTAGAATAAAACCCAGCTACAAGTTAGTGTGCTTACTGGTGTGACAGCAGGCAGTATCTTATCCCAGGTTGGAAAAGGTCCTAGGGAATAAATCTGGGTTGCTGGTAGCTTCTGGTGGGCTATGGTGTGGCCTGGAATGTCCCTGCAGGAGGAAGCAGTTTAAAGAGTGATTTAAGGGCTTTAAGGTGTTGTGGGGGAGGCTGGGGACAGGCAGGACCTGAAGCCATCTGCACAAAGGAGTGTCCCCCGGTGTGGAAGCTACAGGGAGTTGGTGCATTGTAGGGGACCGGTCTGTCGGGTGGGATTGCTGGTGCACCAGTGACCAGTGGTGGTGGGGACAACACAACACGGAGGATGCAGGACCTGAGCACAGCTCAGTCAGGAGCGTACAGGGGATAAGAACTTCTGCGGTGTTTGGAAGCCAGCTCCAGGGGTACCGCTCCTCAAATAGGGCTTGTGAGCACGTTTCAAGGCTTGGGTGCTGCATCAGTGGCTCTGGGATTAAATGGGGCCACGTAGCGTGGTTTGAGTATTTTGTGAACAATTAAACTGCAATTTGTGCCAGCATGACTGCTCTTCCTCACAATGTGATGACAATTAAATGAAGTGCAATCTTTAATGACCAGTATCTCATTTTCTAGAGGGTGACTGAGATTTCTTTTTTCACTTTCTGATGCAAATTTCTTTAAACTTAAGATCTACTAAGCAGAAAAGAGAACGATTCATCCAAGACAAATCACAAAAACTTGCTATCTAACTCATTTAGGCGTGTGCTCTGCATTGCTGCTGGTTTTCTACTACAGGCTTTACCATAGGTCTGAAAAAAACTTCCACTGTGCAAAATTGGGTGTTTTTTTCAGTTGGGTATTTGGGGTTTTTTTTGTGTGTGTGATTTTGTTTTTTTTTTTCTGGACACTGAAGCTATGACTCTCAACAGAAACTATGCAAACACAAAGGGACAGCCTGACCGTGCAGGGTGGTGCTTTTACCAGCAGCTGCTGGTGGGGGTCAGACACATCACAGGAGAGGATCACAGCAACTCCCTCCTCTCCCTCTCTCCTCCTCAGATTGCCTAGCTGTGGTAGATGATTTAAGGTTAACGTTCCTTCAATTGTTAATTTAGTTGTAGCTATAAAAAGGTAGACATCTTGCAGGGAATGATGAGAGGATGTGCAAATTCAACAACAAGAGATGGAGAACGTTATACTCCTGTTGGTAGTTGTGTCTTTACATATTACAGCATACTTGAGGATGGACAGACATCTCTTTCTTTTGATGGTTGTGTCCAGTACGAGCGGGTCTTCCGTTCTGGCAGGGCCTCTTAGGTGGTACCACAATAGCAATTAGTTAGGAATGATTTGATGAATTAAAATAAGTTGAGACTATCAACAATTTCCAATAGTAAACAGCATCCGTGGTTGGTTGGCACTGTGTTGTTTTAAAGGCTGTACCACCCTGAGCCAAAATGTAGAAATTTTGGTCTGATGCAACCGAGCGGCTGTTGTTTGTCACTGGCTTCAGCATTTTGCTCCTTCAAGGTCAAGTGAAAGTATTGTACCTTTGCCTTTTTCTATTTGAGCTTCAAAGGACGTGTTCCTATAGCTCCAAATTATTATGAAAATCATCTTTCACTAGACTAAACTTTGAAGCTGCAGTATTAACTATTTGATATGCCTATGATCAGTGTTTCTGTGAAGACACAGCATTGTCCTCTTTCTGTTTTGACTCAGTCTGACTGATATTTCTGCATTTCATATTTTAATGCTGTCTCACCCTACTCTTCTAGTTCTTTTCTTTATTTGTGATTCAGATACCTTTTGTATTACAAACATAACTAGTTTGAGAAAACATTCTATTTAAGAGAAAAGTGATGCTTTGAACTTGTTTTGGTGGGGATTTTATCACCATCTCTCCCAAATTATTTTATTTCTCTACTTTGGCACTAAATAAAATCTGTTTTTCCTTCTTTTTAAGGACACTGACTTACTGATTTCTACATGAAAAATTCACCAGCATTAAGATTACTCATTAGTATGCAGAGCTATAGCACAGGATGGTTTATTTTTTGACAGCTCCAGCTTCGTAAACTTCTCTGTAAACTGTGGGGAAAAAGCAGCCATTTTAGTACATATGTGGGCTGTACTACAAGCAGACACATTTCCCAAGCAGGAACCAATCTGCAAAATATTGCCACTTTTGCATGCAATTAGGAATGAGATTGACTATCGTATCTTTAATTAAATATGCTAAGTGAATTGATCAAAAATGGCCAAGCTGACAAAATGAAAGTATTCTTGATCTATAGCTAAATATACATTTTTCAAAGGAAGTCATAGCTTTTTATCATGCCTTTATGTTCCAATAGCTGGAATTGATTTCAGCCTGTCAGCTTCCATCTACTGGTGCTGATAGGGAGTCTTTGAAAATATGTTGGTTTATTTATTTATTTTTTTAAATAAAGCTATTTTTTCCCCCCAGAGATGTATAGATTTTGGGTCACCTTGTTGGGTTTGCCCTTCTGTATTCAATAAGTGACTCAGAATCTCCTGCCCCTATTTATTTATTTACTTTTGCCATTTTTTGCAAGATTATCAGCTAGATATTTTACCAGGGTCTATTTCCCCCATGCCTCTGACCTCTGAAAATGGAGAGCTAACTTTACCTGGCCGTTAGGACCAACTGCATAACCACCAGCAGCTCTGCAATACTTGTTAGCTCCCTAGAGGGGCTGTGGGAAAGAGAAGTTGCCTCCTGTCTTAGGACAGCACTTTTTCTCACAGCTCTCACATGGGGAAAAAAAATCCAGTGCATTATCTCGCAGTCTGCTGTCACCATTTGTCCTCCGCACTTATGTGCATTCATAAGCTCACTGGCTCCTTTTCCACCTGCCCTTTCAAGCACTGATGGAATATTCTCTTCCATCATTTACTGCAGCTTCTCTCAGGCTGGACAAGAGTCTCTCCTTCCACCCAGGGACTGTTTTTTCTTCATTGGCTTGTTTGGTTCGGTGTGCAAGCATCCAGCCAGTAAACAAGGGCAGTTTACAAAGAAACGTGGTTTTGTTGACTACAAGCCATTTAAAATAATTTATTTGACTTTTAAATTATCCTCAGCATTGAACTCTCATCTGCTTTGCAAGTGGAAAGCAGCACTTACCAAGCAGCCTTTATTGTTTGTGACATCCCCAGCTCACAGTCAAACTGGTCTGATCTTTTTCCGACCATTTTCATTTCATGTTGTTCCTATGGCTCAGCCAAGCTCCAGGATTTTCCAGGCAGGTGGTAATTGCTATTCTGGAGGCTTTCTGAGCTGGCATTATATGGGCCAGACTCCTGAATGACCTCCCAGGCTTTCTGAATCTGCCTGTGCATGAAACTTGAGGGTGCACTGTCCTTCAGGGTCTCACCTGCAGGACATGATTGGTCCTCTTTATTCCCCGCCAAAACCTTCTAGAGGCTTAAGTTACTGTAAAAGGGATTTCACAAATGCCAGACCAGGTGTGATGCTCTACAGCCTGCAATCTTTAGGAGACCAGGAGAGATGGTGCTCTTTCATCAACCTAGCTGGAACTTACGTGCAACTTAAACTGCATCAGTGCTGTTAGCCGAAAATAGTCTGGTGTTGCTACATCAATAACTTGAATGTTAAAAAACAACTGCTGTCACTAATGAGGTCACAGAATGTTAGGGGCTGGAAGGGACCTCAAAAGATCATCAGGTCCAACTCCCCTGCCAGAGCAGGATCACCTATAGTAGGTCACACAGGAATGCATCCAGGCGCCTCCAGAGAAGGAGATTCCACAACCTC
>VWZK01001001.1:0-10922 GCA_013396935.1 Baryphthengus martii
CCCACACCCCAACGCCCTGGCTCTGTCTCTTTAGGAAAATATTCTAATGGCCTGAGTGGCTGCAGCGTGGCACACGGGGCACTCGGGGTCAGTCCTCTCGCAGATCCTCACGGCGCACTCCATGCAGAAGAGGTTGTGGCCGCAGGGCACCAGAGCTGCCGTAACTTCGCTTTCGAAGCACACCATGCACTCGCGGCTGCTGGAGACGGACGTCCGGGCGGCGCCCGTCGTCCCCAGCTTGGAGAACCCTTGGAGAGGTTCTCCCTGCGACCTCCTGGGGAGACCGGAGAGATTGGGCTCTTGGATGGAGGAGGACGGGGAGCGATGGGAGTTTGGGTGGATGGCGCCGGTGCTGCTGGACCGTTGCTGTTTCGAGAAGAGCACCGAGACGGGGTTGGTGTTCTCCTGGCCGGCCCACATCGGGGCACCCGATTCCGGCACCCCGTAATAGAGATCTTGCTTGTTCACGCCATAGTTGGGGAAGAGGTAACCGTAATTGAAGTCGTTTTGGTCGTTCAGCCGGGGGGTCTCGTAGACGGGGTCGACGGAGCAGTCGCCGATGCACCCCAGGCTGTTCTGCCGGAAGGTGGAGAGGGGCTTGCAGCCTGGCGCCGGCGTATGGACCCGCCAGGCCTCCGAGTAGCGGTTTTCCATGCCGGAGTCAGGGCTGCTGGAGAGGAAGTCGTTCTCGTTGTTGTACTCCAAGATTTTGCCGGTCCTCACCGCAATGTGGGTCTCGATCTCCTCCCGGGCGCGTTCGACGTTGCCCGGCGCCCCGGTGATTTCAAAGACCGGGTCTCGGTCCCGGCTGGGCGTGATGATGTAGGTGTTGGTCTGCTGCTGGATCCGCTTGATGGTGGCTCCTTTGGGGCCCACCACCAAGCCCACCACGCGGTAGGGCACGCGCACCCGGATGGTGACTTGCCCCGGCAAGGTGGGAGCGCTGCCGAAAGTGGTGCCAGCCTTGTTGCGGGAGGCCCTGATCATGGAGAAGTGCTCGGCGGCGGAGATGATCTCCCTCCGTGCCATGGCCACGTCCTCCCGCCGTCCCGTCACCATGAAGACCGGCTCCTCACCCCGCACCGGCGTCTTGATGTAGGTGTTGGTCTTCGCCCGCAGGGCTTTGATCTTGCAGCCTTGGGGAAGAGAGAGAAGACAAGGCAGAGGGGTTAGAGAGGCTGTGCTGCCACCCTCCTCTCTCCTCAGGAAAGCAGCTTAAGCCACCATGTTTCCAGCAGGCCCTGCAGCCGCTGCCCGGGGACTGAAAATGCAGGAAAGGCCCTTTCCCCACTTACCCTGACGGGAGAAACGCCAGAGGACGGTTTCCCTTTCACCAACCCCAGAGAGCTCCTCCCTGCTCCCCCATCCTCAGGCGGGTGCCGCCATTTTGTGTGCTGCTCCCCACACCATTCCCCTCAGCCGCTTCCCCTCAGAGACGGCCCTTTCACAAACCCCAGGGAGCCGGGGCAGGAGAGGGATTCAAGCCCTTGCCACAGGCCAGTGGTCCCTGTGAGGAAGCCTGTTCCCTGTGGAGGCCGAGGCCCTGTCATGTTGCCCCTCAGAGAAGATGGCTGCCCTGGCTCCTCGTAGTGGCTCTGGGGGGTGGTGGTGGCAGCAGAAATGTGGCAATTCGGGATCCTCACCTCAGATATGGCGGGATGCCCCCCACTACTAGAGGGCCAGCAGGAAGCAGGACACCAGTATTCGCTTTGGGGTCAAACCGGCAAGAAATGGTGCAGGGCGGCCATTTGCCCTCGGCTCTCTATCTGGTGTATTAAATGCTGATGGCCAGAGGCCTCCCCACCATGGCCCAGGCGCTCAGACCCTTTCCTGAGGTCACTTGCCATGCTAGAGCTTTTGTAGGTCAGTATCCACTCCCATGGAGTCCACTGAGCCTGTTCCCCCTGCTCCTTCCAGCTCAGAAAACGTCCTTCTGCTTTTCCAAAAAAGGCAAGAGACTTTTCAGTGTGTTTTGACTTCAAAATCGGCTTTTAGAGGGGTTTCGAGCCAGCTGTGTGACTCCAGGTTCCTAGATGACACCAGGATGCCATCGAGCCACTAAATACTTTTACAGATGTGGCAAAGTCTTCTAAAGTGCTTCTGGAAACCCTCCCTGCTGCTGTCCCTCTGACCCCACTCTCCAAAAGCCTTTCCTGCTGCCTGGAGGCATTTCAGAGCCTGGCACCAAGTTCCCATGCCAGCCGGGGCTTCCTCTCTGAAGAAAAAATTTAAAAATGAGATTCTCTGGGGCATGGCATTTCAGGGAGCACAGGTGGAGCAGGTCAAGTGTTTTGCCCAGGTTCCTCCAAGGATTCATGCATATGACTCAGGGCTTGTGGAACAAGAGGCTCGGGATATGGCACTGAAACCACTGTGAGATCCTCCACCTCCTCCCTACCCCATCCTCTCTCCCCGAAAGGAGCCTGTCTCTTGTTCTCTCCCCTGACCATCTGACGCCAACGAGTTTTCCTCAACGTATTACACTGGCATCAACACAAGCTGACCTGCAAACGACGCTTCTGTAACCAATAAATAAAGATTCCTCCACTCGTGGGCTGGAATGTTATTATTTATACAGATCCTAATAAATAACAACATCTCTCCCAGCTGGGAGCTCAGGGCTGCCACTCACTTAGCGCTGCCACTTATCGGCGGCTCGTCTCACCAGAGACAGTCTCGTGACGTCGGGGTATTTACGGGAAATGCAGCGACCCCACTGCCACGTACCGCACGTGAGAATCGAACCCCGCACCTTCAGAGACAAAAGCGGAGCCTCGAGCCGCTACGGCCGCCCAGAGTCCCTCCCCGGTGCTCGCAGCGGCGGCAGGCACCGCGCACGGTGCCACCGAGAGAGCCACAGCTGCGCGAGGCACGCTCAGCCTGACGGGTCACGCTCGCATCTGGCAGCATAGCGTGGGCACCGGGGCGCAACCGCCGGAGACCTCCCGGCACAGCCTCGGAACCCCGGCGCCTGCTCCAGGGGCTCGGCGTTGGCGTGACGGTAAATCCCAACTCCGCTGTCGACTCTCGGGGCGACTTTTAACTCCTCAGAGCTACTCGAGCTCTCCGAGCCTCAGTCCCCCGTTTACGGAACGGGATGAAGAGCCGAATTTTGCTCTGCGTTGCTGCCAAACTTCCTACGATAGCGAGCGTTGTGATGCTGCCGCATGAAACTCATCTCCGAGCCTCTAATTTCACGTTCCTGAAGAACGGAATTGCTGGAGCTGACCCAGAGACAGAGTTGGGCAGATTCCCCAAACCCAACCCAATCCCACCCCTTGCCAAGCCCAGGGGAGCTCACATGTTGCTCCCCACAGAGTTTACACCCTGAAGTAAATTTGCGAGGCTTTGTTTGGTAAAGTTTCCGAACAGTCGATGTGGAGCGATGGTCACCTGCGGTGTGGTACTATCAGGACTTGGGACAGGACTTTACAGCACCTGGCATGACACAACTAGGGAATAAAACCATGCAGACGAAATCACAGGATAAAGGTTCACCCCAAGGAGCCCGTGAAGGGCGGGATAAAACCATAAAGGGGTCCCCTAGACCCTCCCCCAGCCCCAGGCCAGGGTCAGCTCGCCCTGACCCAACCCCAAGCAGACATTTCCCTGCCCCGCTCCCGCGCCGCTCGCTCCAAAGATGGAGATTCCATCTTAGGGAGATTAACCGGGATGCCACCATTTCCCCCGGGATATCACCGGAGCATCTCATGGAAAGAAAAAGGGGGTGTTCGCGGCAAGCGAGCGGCCGTGCCGAAAACGATTCCCATGAGTCACCCCAGAGCGAAGGAGCCTTTGCCGAACCCCTCGGTGACCCGTGTTCTGCCTCCCGGGAGCTCCAGCCCTGCTCCCATTTCCCAAAGCACCTCAGGTGGGGGTTCTGTCAAGGCTGGGCTGGGCTTCGGCTTTTTTCTAAGCCCCGGGACAATGATGGCGTGTGGGGGGAGAGGGATCTGAGCCCGGGGAACAATCGAGGAGGCGACACGGAGGGTCAGGCCAGCAGAGCGGTGACAAAGGACGAGGGCTCCATGCTGGGGACAGATGGAAGGCAACGGTGACAAGGAATCCACATGAATGAGGGCAAACGTAAGCGAGTTCCACGAGCCGGAGCGGGCGGGAGGGAGCTGAGGGTGGAGGAGAGGTGGTGGAAATGGAGGGAGAGGAACGCTGCCATCCCTCCCAGGGAAGGGGGGAGCCGGGGGTGCGGAGGCAAAGGAGAGATCCCCCCAAAATGGGAAAAGGGAGACGGGCAAGGAGGGAGCGTGGCGAGAGGGGGAGGGAGGATCCAGAAACGGACAAAAGGACGCGTGGTGCAGTCGATGGTGTGAGAAGCAGGGGGAGGAGGAGGAGGAGGAGGGAGGGTCTCCGTGCAGGCCTGCAGACAGGAAAGCCAGCTTTGCGGAGACAGACAGATGGGGGATCCTGTGCTTAAAAACTGCAGAAAATAACCCCACAGGAAATTAGACCAACTCCATCAAGACCAGCAGCCCAGCAGGTTCAGTGGCCCAGATCTCTGGCCGCTCTAAACGGGCGCAGACAACAGGCCAGGCCATCAGCAGCACAAATCCAGGCAACTCCACCAACTTCCCAGAGACCTGCATCAAAAACCAGATTCGAGCCCAGCCCGGTTCTACCCGCTTAGTGCCAGGGCTCCCAGCTCACCTCGACCCCAACCTTGACCCTGCTTCTCACGACCCAACAGGGGCTGAGCCGCCTTGGACGTCGCTCCGCTTCCGGCAGAGCGCGGCCAGATCAGGATGTGGCCCTCTATACGCTGGCTGGATGAGGAGCAAAGTCCTACGTGCTTTTTTTCAAACGAAATTTGTCCTGCACGGTTCGGATTTTTTTTAACAAAACACTTTCTCTGTGCGTAACTGAAATTTGAAAGCAACGTGCAACAAACCGCTTGCCTCCGTGGATTATTAGAAGGGGAGAGAACTGCTTAGTAGGTGGTGTTAAAAATGTAAAACTAAGAGGAGAAAAGGACCTGCAGAAACTACAGGAAAACACAACTTTGCCGTAGCGTTCCGCTCTTGCAGGCAGCGCGCAGACATCAGCTAATTGATCCCTGGCAGCCTCCCGCCAGTTAGATTTTTATATTGAAGAGTGAATTAAGCCCTTTCTTGTGGCGCTTCCACTACCAAGCTTCTATTATTCTGCTTTTTTTTTTGCCAATAACACAGATCCCAAAGCATCCTGCAAAGGAGCCTCGTACGACGATTTCCTCCCGCCACCCCTCTTCCTTTTTAACGTCAGTTAACTGATTGCCAATTGACTCAAAGTAAATGTGTTTGCAAATTACCCCGAGTAAGCCACAAATGTTAACACACAGGAACAAACCCTGGAGGACTGCAGAGCCTCCGGCACCCAGACCAGTTATCTAACTGGAATTAATCCGCCGAGCGGCTCGCTCTGGCTAAAATCAAATAAATAAATCGAGTCTAGACGTGGCCAAACGTGAGGAACCGGGGCGGGGAGGGGGAAGCGTGGATCCACAGCCACATTCTCCTGCATCAGGGGTGAATAAATCCGTCCCAAGTAACAGGGAAGGCTTCAAGGGCTTGGTCCCTCTGTCCAGCTCAGGCAGCTGCTCAGAGGGTGGAGACGCGTCCGATCCGGCCACCGGTTACTTTTCATGAACCCATCCCAGATCTTTTCTCGCGTAAACTCCACGTGGCACCTCGCTGAGGTTCGTACGGAGGGTCCCGGGCACTGCTTGGGCAGCAGGAAAAGGTCCTGGAGCCGTGCCCAGGATGAATGTGGCCAGGATGGATGTGCCTGGGATGACATCCCGGGTGTAGACACTGGCAGAAGGACAGCGCCATGGAAATCGTGGCCGTGCCCACAGGGTAGCTCCATCGGATGTTTCACTTTGGTGTAAACGCAGAGTCAAACCCGCTGACGACCCTCTCTTTCCTGCTGCGAGAAGGCCGGATCCTGCCACAGGTACCTCCAGCTGCGGCCTAGGGGGTCTGAACTGGCACAAACTGGTGCACCTCCAGCACGGGCCAGTTTGCACCCAGAACACACCAGAGACGCTGTACCCACTTAGAGCAAATGGCTACGGATCCAGCCCTGAGGCGGGGCGGGGGGGGGGGCGGTTTATTATCAAAAACCACACCACACAAACAACTCCAGGTCCTTACACTCCTTGTTTTCATCGGATACAAAACTGTCTCCACAGACAAAAGATTTTTAGCCCTCTTCTCATTTATACCAGGGCACCTTTATGTGGCACTGGTCTAAATTACACCTGTAAATACCCGGCTCAGGCCATTCTGACATTGCTGGTGTGGTGTAAGGGAGGCTAAGGGCAAATTCTTGGTCTTTTTTTTTTCTCTTATAGTCATAAAATTAAAGAGGACCATAAAATAAGCAGCCCTCGAATATCTCTGGCGAGGTGGGGCATTCTTTCCCCGTTTAAGATGAAAGCCGTGTTAAAAAGACAAGCACACAAAGAACATCACAAATAAACCCTTCCCGAATATCTGTGGGGTAAGATTTTGCTGCATTGAGAATCTGACAAAAGTGGTGTCAAAAAAACCTCCCAAAACACAAACGCACACAAAAGGACCACAAACAAACAACGAAATCCCTTCGCATTGAGGTTTTATTGTACTGATGATGCAAGTTGTGTTTACAAGGAGGTGTAGGTGGGGGAAAAAAACAACAAAAAACCCCCAACCACCACACCAGGGAAATAAGCAACCACTTCATTTCAGCGCAGCGATTTTAAGCTTTTTCTCGCAGCGATGAAAGTTGTTGATAAAAATAAAAAAAAAAAAAAAAAAAAAGGGGGGGGGGGGAACAAAACCAAACCAAACCCCAAAACAAAACAAAACAAAAAGATAAAGCAACGCGACCCAAAAGCAACAACCCAGGCGCCACAGACAATCGCCGCCTTGTTGTGCGGCGGAGGAAAGTTGGGAAGCGGGGCTGGAAGCCCCCGGCACCGAGCGGCCGCTCTCCGCCGGCGACGCATCGCATCGGGGTGGGTGTGACCGCGGCCCCCCGCATGGCACCATCCTGCGCCGCGCAATCCNCCTAGATTCCGTCCGGCTGCGCTGCGGCGCGGTTCACTCGGTCAGCGCCGCCACATCCAGCCGCCGGAGCCGATGCGCGGAGTGCGCGCCTGTCTCCCGAGAAAATTCCCTTTGTCTCTCTCTCCCAGACCCGTTTTCTCCTCCCACCTCCAGTTCAAACCGCACAAAGTCGATCCCGTGCCGCACTTTTCCCCGGGTGTAAATTCAGACGGATTTCTCATCAACACTTTCTAACAATCGGACGCCGACCGCGATTCCTCTCTCCCTTTAAGGCACATCTCGAGCTGCCGGGGCGGTGTAAGGAGGCTGCTTTTCCAGCCCCGCCGCACCGGGCGGCTTCAGCTCCCAAGATTTACGCGAAGCAAGCAGGATCTGACCCCCTCTCTGCTTCTCGGCTGCTGTACATCCATCCACCTCCACATGGTGGGTGGGGGAGCTGCAATCATCAGACTTCCTCAATGAAAAAGGCTCCCTTGGACTATTTTTAAATGCTGGAAGCGTTGGAGCATGTTTGGAGCTACACAAAGAGCCCAATCACCTGGGGTTAGTGGGGCCTCTTGTTATTTGACTTCACCTTGCCAAGAAAGAGCAATTTATGTTAAGCTCCTCTCTCACATAATCTCATTCCTGTTGACAACAGGCTAGCTACAGCAGGCTGGGAGATGATGCTCCACCAAAGGGTGTCTCTGGGTCCAGGTGACAATGGAGGCCCCTATCGCTGAGGAGAGCGGGAATACTCTTAGAAAGAAGGAACCTGCTGGGAGCGGGCGGCCGGCACCCTTGTGCTGCACGCAGCGGGAAGTCAAACCGACCCACGACCTTCTCCCCGAGCCCAGCACACACCAGGCACACGAAGAACCACTACCAGGTCCCCCCAGCTACGAGATCCAGCCTGACACGTGCCCTATCAAGGAGTCCAGCAGCCTCTTCCCTGGTCCCCATGGACAGCAGCCCAGTTTGTCCGTGGGAGCAGATTTCACGCTGGCAGAAAAGTCAGCTGCGTGGCTTCATCGGGCTGAGCTACACCTGCCTCCGGTGACTCCCAGGGAAGAACCCGGACACCTCGGTGGCTGAGGGTTCCTGCCCCTTTCTAAGTCTGAACGACCAAAGCACGACACCTTCAGACACTCTCCGCTCTTCCCAGCATCTCTCCCATCTCAACCCACAACCTTGGGCCGCAAGAACCTCCTCCTTTGCGGCTCGTGGTGCCCCATCACCTCCTCCAAACCCACCTGCAAACCACGCCAGTGCTTTGTCTTCACACCCACCCTGGCAAAGGGATCCGCGCAGCTCGGAGATCGCGCGCCGTCCCGGAAAGGGCGTTGAGGGGACGATGCCCACACCAAGAGTTGGCGGGAGAAATACAAGAGCCACCAAGCACCCCACAGCACCAGGCAGGCTCCGGAGCCAGGAGGCTCAGCCACCCAAGCTCAGCACCGCTCGAGTTCACGCTCTTGCCCCACGCCAAGGGAAGGGGGAACGATCCGCGGGAGCCGCGAGACAGGAATGGAAGAGACATCCTTGCTCCTCACCCCAGCAGCAAGAGAAGGGCGCGACTGGAGGTCATGGCTCCACTTCCAGCCTGAGAAGAGAAGTCACTGGAGCCATGGCCAGGGGCAGGGTGGACGAGGTTGTAAACGTCACTCAAAGGGACTGTTTAGGACTTTATCCCCTCACTCTTCTTCTCCCAATTTCCTCTCCAATTTTCAAAGCCACCCTTGGCACATCCCACCGGCCACCCAGCTCCCCATCGGTGGAGGAGCAGCTCTCAGCACCCGTCCGGCCAACGCTCACTTCTAGCGGCCCAGGACCTCGTCCCGCCGAGCCCCCCGTCCCACCTCGCCGGCGGCCAAGCCGCTCGCGGAAGCGCCGCTCAAATTCAGCGCACAAACCGGCACCGCCGCCAACTCGAGCGAGGTTTCCAGCACGCGATTGGCTCCGCGAGGGCACGTTAACAGTTCCCGGGGAAAACAGGGAGCTGCCAAGCACAGGTTTAGCTCCTGCAGCATCTCTCGTTCCATGTGGAGCCACCCCCTCCGCCACAATTAAACCTCTTCGCAAATCACACTTGCAAACCTTGCAATAAAAATATATGGGGCTTCGAGCCTTATTTATACCCAAGTGCCTTCACGCTCTTGCCGGCAAAGCAAAGGGCAGTCCTACGGCAGGTGGGAATCCCATCGCCAGATGCATGGAAAAGGGCCCCCCTGCCCCGGATCCCGGCCTCCTCCAGACGTACGTGCCAGCGAGGTGCGCTTTCGACGACGGGAGATATTATTTTTAAATTACACGAAGGAACAGCATGCTTTGTCAGATCAGAAAATACCAAGTTAAAGGAAAAGCTCAACCCTGCCACCAATTAAAGCCCTGAAATAATTTTTATTTCGGGATTATCTTTCCCCCACCGCTCTCTTGTCCAAGGTGCTCAACACCCTGCTCACGAGGACCCGTAAACCACCTTAGAAAAGCACCAGCCCCACGCACAGTATCACCAAGGGGGTCACTACCTGCAGTTTCTGGGTTCCCACCAGGATTCCCGGTCGGGCATCCACGAGAGCGCAGGATTCGGCCCCCCAGGGTGCCCCACGCCCAGCTCTGAGAGCAGAGCCCCATAATCCAGCCTGTCACACAAGAACAAGACCCAGGAGACATTCCTCTAGGCCTTACAACGAAATGTGGGCCACAAGCTCCGCTGGAGCAAAGCGCGGCGGTGGCTACGGGGACTCTGCCGATGCGACCGTGGTTTCTCCCAGCACAGGATGCGGCCCAGCGGCCCCTGTCCAGGGGCACAGCTCCCGCTGTCTGACCCATCCCTGGAGCGCGGCCGAGGCCGCCTCGCCGGGGCCCTGGCCCACTGACATTTCCTAGTTTTCCAGATGTGGGAAAGCCCACCCCCCCCCCATACACACACACACACTAAAAATGGTGGAAAAAATCCAGGTCTGCGTGTTCCTCTCCATCACTCCGGCTGCACCGCCGCATACGGAACACATCGGAACACACCCCCCTCCTCGGGAGTTTGGAGCAGCACAGAGATCCAGGAAGAAAACTGCCCGGACACCTCCAACGTTTCCCAGCGATTCCTCCTGCCGAACCCACTCCCTTTCCTAACTTTATGAAACAAAGGGGGCCTGATTCTCCACGGCCCCGCACCCACCAGCGCAGAGTCGGCGCAACGCGCCGCCGCTCCTGCCCGCGCTCGGCTCGCGGGGGGGTAACAGCATCACGAGGAGGATCAGGCCCAAGCGGGACCTTCTCGGCCATCCCTCGACTCCCCTCTCCAGCTAGTTTCCCCAGCTCCCAGCGTGGCCAGGGAGGGATCCAGAGCAAGATCCGAACGCTCCGCTGCAGACACCCCGAGTTTCGGGGGGAGGATGGGACCCTCCGGCGCTCCTGCCCGCTCTCCATCCCAGCAAGGGGACCGGCCTCCGGCTTCGTGGTGGGCGAGAGCTGTGCCACCAGAGGCCCCATTGTTCCCAGCACACGCTCGGGCATGAGGATGCACAGCCATTAGCCATTCGGACCCCTCAGTAGCCATTCGGATCCCTCTGCCCGTGCCTTGCCCTTGGCCACCGGCCCCGGGGAGCCCCCTCCCCTCACCATGTCAAGCTGCCAACCCTTCGCCTGGGCCATTTCAATTCCCAGCCCAAGAGGAAGCATCTGGATGCGGAGCCGCAGTCCCTGCCCGTCACACTTCCAGAGCGTCAAGTTACTTGCTTAGAGAAAGAAGGAAAAAAAAAAATCCCACTTAGCCACACTATTATTATTTTTTTTTCTTCCCTCTGTAAGCGACACAAAACTTCTCTCGCCAGCCCCATGTTTTAACCCAGCGATGCCAGCGGGTGGCTCGGCGGAGATGCCCCCCCCGCCCAGAGCAGC
>VWZK01001003.1:7417-42463 GCA_013396935.1 Baryphthengus martii
AAAAGAAAAATGAGTTTGTTGGTATAGTCTATCCAGACAGTTATTAGACAGCAAAGAAGAATGAGTGAGGTAGCTCTCATTTTGGAACCAGTGCCACTAAGTTAACAGAGTGCAATAGCCGAGATGCCAGTGATGCTGCTGTCAAGTTGCTGCTTCTGTTTCTCAGGTTATTTTGAAAATAGATTGGTCAGTTGTCCGTACACAGACCCCTGTTGTGCCTTTGAGATGCGTTCAATGATGCTGAGCTCACAGGAGACATCTGTTGAATTGGGAGCACAACATGCTGGTACAGGTTAATAGAGCCCCGTCTATCTTCACTTTGAGTAACCTTGTGTGTATCTGTGAGTATAAATGTGGTTCCATACTGTGCTATTTATATGCAGGGAATATTTTTTCTTTGTTTCCAGGACATTGTGACGGGTGGATTGTAATAAAAATTCTGTAGACTAAATTAGTTTTTTTATTGACACTTCTACAACCCTGGTGCTTTCCCCGAGGAATGTTTTAACTTTCATTTTATTCTTTTGAAGATCAAGAAGATGTGTATGCTATGGCAGGCCTGCAGAAGCTAAAAATGTTAACATTTATTTATGTGTTCAGCATAGATATGACTGTGTTCATCCCACAGGCACAAAACCAAAATGGCTAAGCCAGGAACATAGTTGCTGTAGATTATTTTCACAATTGATGAAAACGTACAGAGAATCACTCAGTCCTAACACCCAAATCATGCTCTGAAGGTGCCTGTTTTTCCCCCTCTCCCGATTAAAAAACTGGCTAGGATCACTTTGCCATTCCAGTTAAGTGCCTGCAACCATTAAGGGTAAACAAGGACTATATTACCCTGAAAAGAAACAGGATTATTTCCCCAGCCTAAGAATATAAAACATCAAGCTAAGTCTTACTTTGTATTTACTTACTCTATATTCTCTACTTTCTTTCGTTAGCTGCCCCATTTTCATGTTGCAGTATCTTTAAGGGATCAATAACTCAAGAGATTGACATCTGGCCGTGCTTGAGTCACACTGTCAATTACTGCTGTATATTGGTGGAATGTATGTGGATAGCTTTTTGTTAACACGTCCATAAAGTATACCTCTACTTGATGGGCAGTAAATGACAACTTTTACAGAATAGTAATCTGTGTGAAAATGAAAATTTTCATTTTTCCTGAAAATATCTTTGTTTATATCCTTGCAAACAATTGTCAAAATTATTGAAAGACTCCTTCCTCTAATACAACAGATACATTTAAAATGTACTGCTGTACATGTAAAATGTAAGGATTTGGATTTTGGGTTGTTTGTTTTTTTTTGTTGTTTTTTATTTGAGTGACACTTGCATATAATGCATTTATATAGATATTAATCCTAATTTTGAAAATGTTAACGTTCCAGGACCGTCCAAAATTATTTATCTTCGCTAATTTAGATTCACAATAACTGTGACTTTTATTTGCGAAACAGGTATTTGCATGCATAAATAATTAAGGAAGTGCTATATTTTGTGGTTATAGTTCTGTGTTCATGATGGTCTGTTATATATTTTTGGCTTGGATGTTGACTTTATGGAAATCTCTGAAGATTTAATGCCTTAAGGATTTAAAGCTTTGGGGTGGTTTTCCTTTTTTCACTGAAATGAACTGTCATAATGATTAATTATTATACACTTATTTAATCCCTTAAAAAAAGTCAGGTAATCCTAAGTGCAAACTCTTATAATGTGTCTATAAATGAGTTTCTATCAGCAATGGAAATACAGTGTGAGTATTTTTACATAAAATTGCTACTTAAGTATTTTTTCAATGGGAGTAGGCAGATTGAGTCTGGATCCATTCCCAAATAGTGCTTTGAAGTCTTGAAGTCTATTAGGGCAACCCTGGTTGCATGTCAGCTTTTCAACAGCTGGCTATTAAGATAAATAATGGAACCAAAAAAATATCAGAGAAAGGGTGCTAGTAGAAAAGAAAAGGTCAAAATATGGGTCAGTAGCACATTAATATGTTTTTCCTGCTTTTGAGAAATATGTTTATTTGACAGTTTATTGAGAGGAAAGCTATTGATTTGCTAATGAGATATATGCTATAACAGTTCATTTTATGTATTTTGTGTCACTCTTACACTAATGTTTCTAGTAGCTGTTTGCAGGTATTTTTCATCTGTTCAAATCTACCATTTTAAGACCATTTTTGTCATGGTCAAGCGGGTAAATAGAGACTATGGGAAGCTTGGCAAGCCAAAGAAATTGAAGTTACATTTCTCATGCTATACAAATGTCAACTGGTTTAGATTTTATTTAAAATTATTTAATTTGCCCAGCAAATGTTCTCCTGTCTCATTCTACAGGTCATTCCATTTATTATATATTTGTAATATATTCGTATTGTATGTAGGTATCTACATAAATATACATACATGTGTATATATAAGTGAAATATATGTCTGTACTCCACTTAAACACTGTGGAAGAGTAGAGATCATTGCATTCAGCAAAGAAGTTTCTGGAATATAGGGCAGGGTGGGCTGAGAATAAGGGAAAACAAAAAAAATAAACAAAAAGATGTGCAGTGCAAGCAGAGGGTGAGAGACTTGAGAATGGCAGATTTGAGAGGCTGATCCTCAGAGGTGATCGAGAATGGAGAGGCATCCAGAGGAGACTGCATGAATCATTTGCGACGTGCTAAGCCATGGAATTGTACTCCAGCAGTCCTCAGAGAGTAGGTTCAGCATGGTTGTAAACACATTTCAGTGGTCAATCTCAATTTTGAAATCTTTTAATGGAGAAGTCATGGGTTCTAGTGTCTATGGTAGTAAAGCCTTCTTCCAGAAATTACAGTTTGTCAGCACATGGGTGCTCGGTTTAAGGAAAAACTGCAGAAACATTTGCCTGAAAATGCTGGTTCACTTAACTGCTTTATCACAGCTTATTTCAGGAGGGATGTGTGTGTGTAAAACCAGAGGAAGAATAGCATCTTGACTGAATGAAGTTTTATGTAAGTGACAGCATATGCCTTCAGTTGCTGTAGCTGAATAACTTTTCTAACAGATGCATCATGGAATACACCTTTTAAAATGCAAGTTCTGTGGAGCTGATTTCCTATTTTGGAACCTTTCCTGCTACCAAGTAGTGTGACAGAGGAAGCAATGATTCAATTATTTCTAGTTAAACATATTTCCATTTACACTTAGGACTTTATATAAGGTATTTATAATTAACTAATTCTGGAAGATGTTATGCTGTTTTATTCATAATAAGAATAGAAACATAAAAGTGAATATTATGGAAATTCTTCTCTCAAGGCTTATGCACTCAGAATAACTCTGTAAACCTTGTACATTGGGAATGGTCAAAAATTTCATGTGTTTCTTTGGGTTTTTCTTTTTCCAAAACAAGCCATACATTCTCAGTTTAGTGTTGAGATTAAAGGAGAGTGATGAATGAAGTGAAATGTGTTAAAAGATGTGCTTATTTTAGCTAAAACAGCACAGTATGGCATTTACAGATATTGAATGTGAAGACTTCAATTCTCTGATACTTTGCTTCACAAATAATTGGGACTCCAGTGTGGTTTGGGAATTACAGAGTGCTGACAACTTACAGTACTTTTTTTGTCAAAGAAAGTTGTTACCTGTTCTGATAATGTTACTTAGATTTTATTCCTGAACAAGATCAAAAACTAAACCAGTATACTTTTCAATTATTACATCAGTTGATATTTGTATAAAAGATAGTATTGGAATGGAAGATTGAAGTGCAGGATTTCTTTGGATTGCTCAAAACTGAAAGTTCAAACCAGTGTAACTCATTACTGTACGATTATTACTTGTAAGTAGAATGACGATTTCAACTGAATTCCTGCCATCCCAGTCTAGGATTCCCTTACAACTTTAATTAGCAAACTCAAGCAGAAAAAAAGACCGCAGGGTGACTTGCTTGTCTACAGATGCTGGACCTCATGTAGTTGAAGTAGTAACATCTAATTTGCACTTCTGTTGTGAATACTATGTGCAGACTTTTTCTCCATTTATATGGAGAAAAAGGTCTTTTAAACACTATGAGTTATTTATAATTACTATTTAAACACAGCTGCTAGTGTTGATCATGTTACTGCTATAAAGGCATATACCTGATGAAAACTTTCTGGCTGGCTTGTTCTCTCTTAGTGGTATGCTTGAATAATATTAATTTGCATGCATACCTTGGCACATCTGGACTTTCTGGTCTTTTGTGAATCATTCCAGGAATTTGTTAAATCCATTAAAAATGGAATTAATTAATGATAAGGTACAGACGATTATTTGCAAACAAAACGAGTATATTTTATCATGCTACAGGTATTTGCCAATTGGCTTATAATACTGGTCGACATACTGTGAAACTGTATAACTTCTAACACAAATGTCAAAATACTAACAAAAAAAACCCAGAAAACCATATCTGAGAAACTGTTGACTTCAAGAACTTACCTGGAATTTTGATTATTTATAGGAAAAGTGCTTTAACTTCGAAAACTGCAGTGATGTTCTTTTGGAATTTTATTATAAAGAAAAAGTACATTATCAGTCATTTTCTTTTCCGAAGTAGAAGACTCTTACCAAAATAGTAAATAATGTTAGCTCAAAATGGATGGCAAGTGCAACTTCAGATACTATAAAAATGCAAACATAACACACAAAACCAGAATTTTATTCTTTCCATCTGAAAGTGCCAGATAAAATCGTTGGTACCTTAGGAAAATAACTGGCAAAGGTGTAGGATATTTATTTATTAATGTTTTTCTAGCTCTCCATCCATTTAAGACTGCAAATACTTAATTAAAGTTTAATTTTATTGCTTTGCTTGTATTTAGAGAAATGGAATTTGTATAAACTTGTTCTTATTAGCCATGAGACGTTTATCAGAATTTTGTCTTAGGAACAAGACTTTTTCTGTTGGTCTCCACGTCAGTAACTTTAAATCTACAGAACATTTTCAGACTCATTCAGCAAGGTTTTGGTCCAGTTTTGGTCAGAAATGCAAAACACAGCACCATGCGGGCTCCTATGAAGAGAGGGTTACCTCCAGCTCAGCCAGATCTGATACGGTGTTATGGATATAAGAAGATACTGAGGTTTTATGTTGTGAAAAATGGTGAGTGGTGCTGGAGGGAAAAAAAACAAACTAATTTCTGTCCCTTATTTCGTGTGAGTCCAATTTTACCTTTCCATTTGGCAGTCAGCCAGCCACGTACACGATACAGAACCAGGCCCAGGAACTGAATGTTCTATAGATGTTGGGGGTGAAGGGAGGTTGAGGAGGGAACTCCGAGGAGATAATGTTTTAGAGCTGTAAGTAGGAGTACAGATATGTCAGGCAGATCCAAAGACCTTATACTCTGCAACTTCCTGAACAGTATTTCTCACATGGACTAACAGGATATGAGGTTTCAAAATTCCAAGAGTTTGGGAAGCGTTATTTTCTATTTAGAGCTTAAATGGAGGCGGCTTTTTTTTTTTACATCATTGCTGTTATAACTGATAAAATGATTTAATATAATAAAATTTTTAAACACACTCATCATTTGTATTTACCAGGGCAGGCAAACAAAATAGGCTGAAATGATTTCACATCTTACTGCGTCTAAGGCTGTAGCTCTTCTTGGCCAGCTTTGAGTTGTATATTCCTTCACATTCCCATGCATAAATCATGCTTACTCTCTCAACAAGCCATTTAGTTTTCCAGTCCAATGGGAAACTAAGCTAGCGAAAGTCTGAAGTGTGGCTTGTATTGGGTCCAACTCAATGAAGAACTGCATGGCCAGAAGCTGGCAAAGTTGGACCAACCCTTTTAATATCAGCAGACTGTTAGATTGGTCTAGGTTAAGATGAGCTTGTTTAAGCCTTATTTCTCTAGCATATGGAGGAACATGATGCCAGGAAAGCAGAGATTTCCAAGACAGAAATAGAGTTAACAGTAGTAGCTATATGAGGAGAAGACTAGGTAAAAGGGTGAGGATGGCAAGCACACTTAGATATCCAGGACATCCAGGCCACAGACACTTGGTAGAGTCAGGAGAGACAGACAGTGGGTGATTTGAAGCACATTTATTAAGATCCTTTGTAGCATGCACGTTATGATAAAAATCACTGTCTAAAGAAAATTCGCTCTCTTTTGCTGACCCAGGAAGCTTAAGGAGACTAATCTCCTAACTTAAGTGTCTAAAACGTTAGCCTGTGTGATGTGGCCTCCAATGTCTCTGAAAAATTTCAAACCAAATGAAATTTTATCTCATGGGCAAAGAACAGAAAATCAGAATCTGATTAATATGTTCAGAATAGTAAAGAATCTGAATGAGCTAGCAGTGCAAAGTGATGTTCAAAAGCACAGACAAAAATAAGAAATACAATAAAATTAAAACACACACTCTCCTTGCAGTAAATAAATGTGGTGAGAGAATTAATTTTTTCAAGGCAGTGCAGTCACAGAATCACAGAATGTTAGGGATTGGAAGGGACCTCAAAGGATCATCAAGTCCAATCCCCCTGCCAGAGCAGGAACCTAAATGACATCACACAGGAAGGTGTCCAGGCGGGTCTTGAATGTCTCCAGAGAAGGAGAATCCACAACCCCCCTGGGCAGNCGGACCTTTCTTCACCTGGAGGTATTGATGCACCATTAGCAGTTTTATCCCTTTTCTACTGGAGATTTAACCTAAACATATATTTACATCGCTGTAAAAGGAATGGGTAGGAAATCTTTGTCACTCTGTAGCTGTACTGCTGATATTTATAATGTGATTGATGAACAGGAGACTTAACTGAGCACTCATGAACAAATGGTGTGTGATTCAGGTGTTGTGTAAAGTGGTTTCATTGCCATTTCACCAACAAAGCAGTGATGTTGAAATTACCAATGACCTTATAGGCTTTTTCTCAGTTTTTCAGAGTCAGTAATTTGCACAGTAAAATAGGGCAGAATGTTTTTCATAAGTTCATTAAATCTTTTCCTAACTAATTACGTATGTTTACACTCCCTGTGTTCTGTGCTTCAAAGTCTTGGAAAGCACGTGTTGAAAGACGGTAACAATAAGCAGTAACTGTACAATGGAGTTACCCTATGAAGCGGACCAGCTTTACATCAGATTTGAGTGCAGCAGATTTTACTTTTATTTGTTTCATAGATACTGTCTTCCAGTGAAGACTGGAATAAATTAGTTTATGTTAGGAATCATATAATAACAATGTTACAATTACTAGTTATAAATAGCTTGTTGTTTTTTTTTTTTTCTTCAAATGAATTTAAATTTATCAGTAAAGAGAGAATAATCTGGTCACAGATACCAAAACCAAGAACTTCTGAGTCTTAATGTTATTACTTTGAAAAACATAGCTTAATTTCCCTTCTTCAGTTTCCTGTATATAAGCCTAGAAAACAATATTCATTTTCTACATCCTTGCAGATTTTCAGAATGTAATCAATGAAAAATGTCACTTGAGAAGTAATATATATAATCTTTATTTTTTTGATGCACAGAAGTATTTCAGTAGAAAGAAACCCCTTCAAATTACATCAGCTGCAAAGATTCTGTGTTATACCCAAGTCCCTGTCCTTGCACAGAGCATATTGTGAAATTACAACAAAGTCCAAAAATTTACCTTTTTTTTATTATTATTTGATTTTCTTTTGTCGAAGCTTGTCTTCTTCTTTCTTGGACCAAAGTAACAATGCAAAATTTAGACTAGTATAACATCATACTCAATTTTCAATGCTCAGAAGAATCAGCCACAGAGGAACTTTCATGTCATTTGAAAACCAGACATTCTCTAGTGAGCATCAGTCTCAAGCAAGGTTTAGGCAGGTTGGCTCTTAAGTAATAAGAGCACTTAACAGTTTCTGTTGGTTCCATGTGCAGTCAGCAGGGAAGGATAGATGTCTAATTTGGGTGACTTAGATCACTGTTGAGAGATCTCCCACAGTGTTTACAGGAATTAAGTTAAATATTTATGATTTAATTCTAAACCCTGTTTCTTATAAACTTTTTAGGTGAAAAAAAAAATTGTTATTTTAGATCTTTCTTTACACATGAAACCAAACCTGCTTGGTTTTATTTGAAATGTTTTGTGGCTTTTGTTTGGTTGGATTTTATTTTTTTTTTAAACAATGGAGGAACAGTTCTGACGTATTTTGTTCTCTACAACTTCAAAAATATTTGAAACTTTCTATGAAACAGCAACAGCTTGTCTTTGCAGCTTCAAAATGGGTGTGCAAAAGTACTACAGAAGTTTCTTGAATTGTTAACTCTACTTAAATCCACATTTATCACTGTTTAAAAATGTCCTTGGAGCATGCTGGGAAGGAATTTGAGAGAGGAATACCTTGAAAATTTGTATAGCTCTAGAAGTGTACAGCTTAAAAAGAGCAAAAAAGAACAATAATCTTTTGTTTGTGACTTTCATTGTACATACTGTCTGGGCAGTCAATTTCTTATTCTTTTGGAGTTAACAAAGTGATAATATTTAAACCTATATCCTTGTTAAAATAATTAAACCTGTTCCTTGTATCTCTTGAACAGAGGAGCCCAGAACTGGGCACAGTACTCCAGATGTGGCCTCACTAGGGCAGAGTAGGGAGGGAAAAGAACTTCCCTGGACCTACTGATCTCTCTTCACAATGCACCACCGGATACCATGGACCTTCTTGGCCACAAGAGCACATTGCTGGCTCATGGTGAAGTTGTCCACTAGGACACCCATTTCATTGTCCAAAGAGCTTCTTTCCAGCAGGTCAACCCCTAGACTCTATTGGTACGTAAAGTTATTCCTCTCCAGGTGTAAGACCCTACACTTGCCTTTGTTGCACTTCATTAGATTCCCCTCCACCCAAATCTCCAGCCTGTCCAAGTCTTGCTGAAAGGCAGCACAGCCTTCTGGTGTGTCAACCACTCTTCCCAATTTTGTATCATCAGGAAACTTGCTGAGGGTACGCTCTGTCCCTTCATCCAGGTCATTGATGAATTTGTTGAACAGGACTGGACTCAGCATTGACCTCTAGGGAACACTACTCATTACAGGACTCCAACTGGACCATGCACTGCTGACCACAACCCTCTGAGCTCCTTGTCTTCCTTCCTCCAGACTTTCTCTCTTATCTCCAGAGACTGGGTTTCCAGAGGGCTGGCCTTAGCAGTAACTGAAGCAAAGAGGGCATTCAGTAACTCAGCCTTATCTGTATCCTCCATCACCAGGGCCCCCACCCATCAGTGGGTCCACATTTGCCATAGCCTTTCTTTTCCTGCTGATGTAATTGAAGAAGCCCTTCTTGTTCTTTTTTACATTATTTGCTAGATTTGATCCAAGTCGGCCTTGTCCTTTTTCATTCCATCCCTACGTACTCTGGCAGTGTTCCTATATCCCTCCCAAGTGGCCAGTCCCTTATTCCATGTACTGTAAACTTCCTTCTTTCATTTTACCTTTTTTAGAAGCTCAAAGAGAAATCCCCATTGAATTTTTGGCTTCATTCTCTTAGATGCTTTATGAATATACATCTCAGAAAAAAGCACCAAAGAAACAAAAACTCAACCTAAAAAAAGAAAACCAGACACAGAACAGGGTGATTATGTGACCTGGGTTGTGTATCAGGTCTAGGAAGTTGCAAGTAAGCTGATGTGTTAAGCTGATATGCACTCGTAGGAGGCTAAAGCAGCATTTCCATTCCGCAGCCCTTTTCAAACTCACAGGATTGTTTTCTCTGAAAAATAAATGTCGTCAAAGATACATAGAATGAGTTAATGTTACTGAGAGAAGCTTAACATCTGCCTTCACTTTTCACTTTCCTACAGTATTTGAAGTATACTGCAAAATTCTATATACTTTCCTTCTCTGTCTTGCTTTTAAAATTTATTTTCTGAAGGTGCAAAATGATCAAAGATGATGAATGGTCAACAGTATGGAAACAAAGCTTCTAGATCATATTTAATACAAGGCAAAATGTTCCACCAATAGTTATACAAAATTATTTTAAGATATTGGAGCACTCCTCCTATCAAGTCGAGAAGCAGTAATGAAGCTGTATTCTAGGGATAAATTATTGTCAGACTGCTTCCAAGAGCAATGCAAGGGACAGTGCTGCGAGGTGACTGGAGGAGAGCTCAAGCCAGGATGCTGAGTTATGCAGCGGGACAGAGAAAGGAATAGAACTGAAGTCAGGAAACATGGAGAGCAGAAGCTGGAGGCAGACCGCAGTTCTTAGGAGTTGTACTGTGCCCTGTCAGAGTGATCACCTTTAATTCTATAGAGAGAATTGATATACCTCCTGGCAATTGTGAGATTCCTCTCTCTCCCTTGATTCCTGCACTGTGCAAACAAGAGCACCCTTTCTAACACTCTGTTTTGCCATCTGCCCTGCTTCTTTCTTTCTTCTCTGCTGCACTCTCAGGGAGGTGCTGACAGCATTTCACAAAAACATACTCAGAGAGCGTATTTCTCTGACCAGGGTTGAAAAGGATGGGAGGGAGTTCGAATTGATGCTGAACAGGAGATGCCTGAAGTTAAATATTTTCCTTTTTCAGCAGACTTTCTCAAAGGGCTTATTTAAACAAATTTCTCTAAGCATTAATGGATGTCTTCAGTAAAAGCAGAATTTCTATGTTGTTGTCCTTTCTACCCAGCATTTTACTCTCTTCAGAGCCCATGGGGAAAGCTGGCAAATCCTTAGCTGGGAGATCACTTACTACGGAAAAGCAGGGCATGACACTAGAATGAAACATGCCCCTTACTAATCTCAAGACATGTTGTGGCAGGGTAGATCTGAGAGAGTATTCAGTCTTCTAGATGAGACCTAAGTGTCAAGGTACTAAACATTTGTCAGAAGACTGTTGTAGTTTCCTGCAGAGTAAAGAAGCTATGGTTCCCTCCCGAATATAATTTAAACAATTTGCACTGTGGGCACCTACCCACATTTTTATTTTATATGTGGCTTTTTTTTATTTTCCTCACCTTATAAAATGAGTATCAATAGAGTTCTTAAGTAATTACTGTATTTATCTTCATGAATATCTCTGTATTTGATAGGGATGGAGTGATTTTTGTATTAGTTTGAGTTTATACAGCCCTTTAACATTCCCATAGAAACCAGATGCTGTGAAAATGTTATCTATTATGATGGGAAAATTGAACCAAGTAGAATTTTTGTGTCTTCACTTTGTTTTCTGTTTCTATTTTAAATTGGGGAAAACAAAAGCAAGATTGGAGGACACTTAAAAGGCCCTTGAAATGGCAGGTTTTTATACAAAGAGTTGTCACTCTTGTTGGAATCTAGAGTTGTGAATCTATTGACTTGATGAAAACACTGAAATCTAGCTTGCTGCCAAGAGTTTACAGGGAGATGTGAAGGAAACAAGGCATGATAAAGACTATATTGAGGTCTTATTCAACACATCTGGGCCATGTCCTAGGGGAAACAGTCTGTAGTAGGAATGTTGTTAGACCATTATTCTACAATTAAAGCTGCTGTTGTCATATCTGAATAATAAAACATTAAAATAAACCTACAAAGAATAGGTTTGCAGCACCAAATTTGTCATATGCTTTAAAAAAAAATCTGAATTAATTAAATCCGGTGTGACTCTCTTTTTTTTCCTACAGTTTGTCTGTGTGAGTTTGTATTTTAAAATCTTAGATCTGTGACCATGCACAGGAAAGAGGAAAAAGCCTAGGGAAAAAAAAAAAAAAAGGACTTTTGCTTCTTACAGATTATGAAAATTACAAGATCTTCATAGTTTTTGTTGTTATTTCTTGACACTGTAGCCACATTTTGAGCAGTTTCTTGTAGTTCTCCTTTCCTACAAAAGAATATCTCTTCTATCTAGAGAATACTAACCACTGATTTTCATATGAAAAATCATCATTTCAGATATATTCAGAACTCTTGATTTTGTACAGACTCAAAACACAGATTTGTTAATTCTTTCTTGCCTTTTCCCTTATGAAGGGATAGATATTCTCACAGCAACGCTTTCAGTATCAGCAATGTTTCTTTAATTTTGCTAGAAACACTTCTGAAGTTTGAAGCATCTAAAATGTCAGGAAAGATGCTTGCTCATGATTATGTTTTAAATATTTCATAAGTTGCATCTAAAATACATGCAGCAGAAGAATTCAAGCTAAAAAGAAACCCATAGATATCAGGAGTGCCGTTGAAGGAAATTTATTGGCAAGTGTAACATGGTCGTTGCAGATTCTGTGCTCAGAAAGACATTTCCTGTAAAAAGATGCTATGATGCAATTTCAGATGGTATAACACTGTGTTAGTCAAAATGCATTTCTTTGTCCCAGTATTCAGAGTTTCTTCTGGATCTTCTTCCTATTGCAAAACAGTTGTAAAAAGGAGGCCATCTTTTCCAGTAGTGGCAAATTTCCTAGATATGGCAGTGCAGTCCTCACAGAAGAACACAGGGGACAGCTTCCTTAAATTGTTATTAGCTTCTATAAAATCCTGAGGAGACAGAAAAGTTCAGGTTATGGACATACAGCAGCTCTTTGCATATTTTCACATGCAGAGAGTTATATTTTTGTCACAATACGTTCTCTAGATAAACAAGTTACTTAAATTGCCCATTTCTTCTCCAAATCAAAAACTGTTTGCTCTGTCCAAATAATGCTGCTGTTCCTCAGAGGGGTAGTGTTACAGTATTTAAGGAGTGAATGAAGGAGCATTTGTTCTCAAAAGGACTCTCTCTCATTTTCTGACATGACTTCAAAAGGAAGCTTTCCTTACAGGTGGCCCTCAATATCAAAATACAGGTGAATTTATAAAATTGACATAGAATTGGCATTAAAACTATCAAATCAGACTGTTCATTTATCTTTTTGTTTCCCTTTATAACATAACTCCTTCCTTATAGCCAAGTGTCACGGTCCACGCAGTGGACGCGTGATGGTTCATTTGCTGTGATCTCAAAGCGCAAAAAATCAAGGCGACCATGCCAAGGGGTTATACTTCAATCAAACGGTGCAACTTTATTGTTCTTGCCCATAAAGCGGCACGCGATAGAAAGAGTGAGGGGAAGAGAATTATAGCTACCACCACGGGTCCAAGGCGTCCCTATGGTCCCAGGTCCAGGCAGCGTCCCGCCGGCCCTTCCGATCGTCGTGATCCTTGGTGGGGAAATTTTTCAAGGTTTGGTTGCTAAGAAGCCATCTTTTATGCCAGGCAACACACCTTGCTCCTCCTCTGTCCCGTGGATTTCTGCCAATCTCCACCTTTCCTAAGCGAGGCTCCTGCGCATGTGCAAGCAGGAGTGTCTGAGGCGTGGTTTGCCTTAGATGCAGGTGGCTTTGGGCCAGGAGGTGTGTTTTTGTATTACAATGCGTGGTCCATCTGCTTGACAGCAGCTGTGCGGCACAGCTTGGCCGTCTCTTCTTGTACCAGGTGCTTATACCAAACTCCTTGTACAAGGTAACGAAGAATGGTACTGTACTCCTTGTACCATGCAATTCTTCCTCCTAGGATGTTCGTGCCTTGGTATCCATAGGGATTGCATTCTATCCTATAGGTCAGTAACTGCATCCCAGGTCGGCCGCTGTGAACTCATGTCAGGATGTTAACCTAAGTTTCGGGGTACCTGATTGTCCAAGTCTCTGATGTTGAGACAATACTGTTCTTCGGACCGACTCTTACACCAAGGTAGTTAAAATGGAAACTTTATTGTAAGTGAAATATGTTATAATATATATTAGTTGGTCTTCTCTCTGTAATGGATTGCTCAGTGACATTCAAAACCTGCTGCTAAGAGAAGGACACAGTAACGTGATTTGGATTTTTGGTTTCAGTTTATCATGTTTTGTACCTAAGTTGATCCAAAGTATGTTTTCATTTCTGACTTAATTATTTTTCTTATTCTGGTTTATATGCACTGAAGACAGTGACAGGACTAAATCTAATGTGGCTTGACATTTACAGGCAATGGGCTTGAGATGCTCTAGATCTGTGGTTTTTATTACACAACACCTGAAGAACAGAAGTAATGTAATTATCTCAGAAGTCCACAACATGCTTATAGTTTCAGAGATTACCAATAGCTCCATATAACCCATCCATCATCATTTACTTGAGTTAATTACAGTTGTATTACCAGGTTGTGTTATGTCTCTATATCTGCTATATCGCATATCTGAAAAAAAAGCCCACAAAAATGCATGGTACTGTATCAAGTGCTGCTAAGCAAAGACTGTAAGAAAGCTTTTAAATACAGAGAAGTTGCCCGTGAAACAGTCACATTTTTTATATCGCCACATGATTCCTACTAAAATTCCTGAAGTTAATATTTTCTCCCACAGTTTTAACTGCTTTATCTAATAATTCACCTCTTATAGAAAATGTAGACCTATTTTGCTTTCTAATGGTATAATACTGAAAAGTAAACTTTCTTTAGGTATTGGTTGCCTTTCAGTCAAGACATTAGAAAGCGTAAAATACTAAACTTGAGAATTTTTAATACAGAGATTGAAAATGCTTGATGGAGATAAATGTGAAAATATTGGACAGTGCAGCTTGTACTTTTGATACTAATTCTTATATATATTGTCTTTCAAGTTCATACATACAGCTTTGTAATTTTCCTTCAGAGAACTTTCTGATATGTTATAGCACAACATATTTCCAAAATCTTAACAGATGATCAAAACTAGTCCAGTGTGGACTACAATAGCCTCGAACTCAATGCCTATATTGGTACTCTTTGTGTGATTGATCATTGCATAATGTGTACCTGGAAAGCTAAACTATAAAACACTACAGTTGTTAGCAGTATGGCTTGGAAGGACAAATAATCAGGTTTATCACCAATTATCTCTAGCTGTTTTTTTTTTAGAATCAAGATGTCACTGGCAGCTGTGTAAATTAGAGTAGCCCTTGAAGACTACACAAACACACCACTGCCTAGTGTATCATAAACACAAAGGTCACAGAAAGCCAACAGTGACTGGCATCCCAGTCCTTGCATCCCTGATTGCAGACCGCAATCTTGACCATTGTGTTTGGTTTCATGAAAACTTCAGGGCCTCTCTACCTGGATTAGATTTGTTTGACATCTTCCTGACTCTCTAACATGGGAATTGCTATTGAGCAAGGACATTGGAAAACTTAATAAAGAACTTTTCTAAGTATCTGTTTTAGCTTCATACAGCTGAAATGATGAAAAATCTATACGTGATTAAACATCTTAGTTCTGGAACATCTTGAACGCAGGCATGGAAATTCTGAAGCTTGGAAAAGCAACTATCTGGTCATCTTTGTTTCAGAAGAATTTATCTATCCCATATTTGACACATCTTGTTCAAAATAATTTATTGGGACAATACTAGCCATATTATTTACCAGCTTGATTATAGTTTTATAGTAATGTTGAACTCATTTAAGTGTTACGTATGCATGTAGTTGATTCTTGGCTACAGAAGAGGTAAATAAAATTAAAAAATCTTAGAAAATCCATACTCTGTGTTAATAAGTATAATATTTAAATATATATGCATGATAAAATTTTAAATCACTATTTACAACTTAAAATCATGTTCTGAATATTTATGACATACTATTGTCTGCTTGTACACTTCAGAGTGCCAGTTGTTTATATAAATATAATAATTTATATAATAGTTGAGAATTTGTATTGGTTAGATTCTAGGCATCTACAGCTATTCAGAAGTATTGAAAATGGAAAATATTTTGTCACCATTGCCTGGTGTTTTTCTTGTATGAGGTGTTTAGATTATAAGAAATGCGTCATGTTGGTGAATGCCAATACATTTGTACATTTTTGAAGCGTAAATAAGTGGACTATCATGAAATAGCACTTCACTGAAAATTCATAGAAAGCTACACAGCTGAGGTATTTAACATATACTTCCATAAATACATACACTTACAGACGTGTGACAGCCTACTATTGGAAAGAAATAGAAACTCTTTGCCTCTGACTTCCTTTTTTTTCTTTTTCTTTTTTTTTTTTTTGTTGTATTTCATATTATTTTTTTGGTTTATTTGTAGTTGCACAATAGTTCTCAGAGTCTGGAGAACAATAAATGGTCCTTCAAGAGAAAGAACATGGTAGCAAAAAATTCTTTCCCTATCTGCACAACCATATATGTAATGCTACTGTATCCTATAGCAATTGATTTCTCTTCAGTAAACTGCAAGCTCTCTTGTTTACAGTTTTGACATGTTCTCTTGAAAACAGGAAGATTTTTTTTATTCCCTGTAGATTTTTGTATTTATGTGTCTGGAGGGGGCAAACACATGGGAGGGGTAGACTTGTATCATCAAGATGTTCCTGTTAAATCCTTTCCCTTATCCTAACTGCAAGCAAAACACCATGCTGTCGTATGTTACATTCCATTTCTGTGTAATGGCTTCAGCAAACACTGAGTAATGCTTAAGAAGCAATTGGTACCCTCTCTGTTCAAAGCCCATCAGGGATTTCATAGCAGCTTGCTATAACTGGTTTACTCTAAATTGACATTGTGTTTAGAAATCTATAGATCACAACTCTGAGAAATTCGCAGAGGGGTAATGATTTTGCCAATATATTAACTACTCTACAAACATATTCTGAAATGCTCAGATTATATATGAAGTTTTAAGATTAATTGTATTGGTTGAAGTCCTCATCACCTTGAAAATGAAAAATTAGACTAAAAGGAGGTTTTTTTTTAAACTTACTTTCCAGAACCTTGTATCTTTAAAATACTAATGATCATTTAAATTACCATACTATGTTCTTCCTAATGTAGCTGAAAATGTAGTCAGTTTTATAGCCCCCGAAGATAACAACTAATCGTGATGTCCCTTTGTCTTCCCTGTAGTCTACCGTGATTTTTAATAGCTCAATTATTGCTCTACTTCTTGGTCTACTGAAACTGTAGAACATAATTTTTGTGAAACTCAGCAAATAGCCTTTGTTTTTCATACACTTTGTATCATTCTGCCTGAAACAGAGTATTTCAATGCAGCCTTCTCAACTTTTTCTTAAATACACAAATCTGTTTCCAAAACAGGTTTCTAATGCAATAATAATACTTCTACATTTTATTTTTGTAAACAACATTTCTTAACTTTAAAAATACCCAGCTTTTCTTATTCACTACCTATGTACAAACATAAAGACTAAATGATTTCTTATGCCATCTGATATAATCCACACTTGATTTAAGTAGTCCCTGGTTTTACCTAATGTGGGATGAATTTGGCTTTAGGAGTTTCAGATTTAAAATTCTATTCGAAATTAAGTCTAAAGAATTCACTTCTGAGAAATTTCACCTTGATATCTTTGAAGACTTTTATTTTTAAAATACTTTGCTTAAATTGCATAGGTGAACCATCTTATCTGAAAGATGCACTGCATCTAGTTCTGGGTAGAATAAGAAAAAGGGACAAAAAATGTGAAATCACTGCTTAGTGAAATACTGTTTCTATTACCAAAAATGTCTTAGAAATTATATTCTGTCCATGAACTCTCATCTCTGTTCTCAGAAAGACTCCTACTTTCAATAAATAAATTGCAAATCAAATTATATATCAGCATCCAGGAATGAGATATTCATTACACTAAACAAATAGAATTTTGACCTACTAATTTTTTCAGAGGCAAAAGGTGATCGAGAACAATGATTTTATTTATTTATTTTTAAACTTTATTTTAATGAGCGGCTTTTCTCTGCCTTAAATACTGCTAGGAGGATTGAGATCACATTGTTTGTCTAGTCATGAGAGAAGTTCTGGTTCACGGCATCTCACAATGTTTGTGGCAGAGGAGTTTATTTTCTCTGTCTTTTTCAGTAGAACTGTCTACTTAATCCTGTCATCCAAAGTGCTCTGCAGACAAATATAAAATGTCTTTCAGAGAAGCCATGTGACAGTCTTCTTGCAGAATTTTATTTCCCTCAAGGGAAAACCTTTCAACATAAAACTGTTTGTAGTGTCATATGAAAATACTTGGATTTTCAGTGCAAGTAGAAACTGAAAAAAAAAGAGCATATTTGACTTGAGTTATTCATTCAAAAAGCAGAAGTAACACAGTGCCAATGAAACGTATTAGTTCTGTGACACACCAGCTGAGTTCAGTCTCAGCTTGCCTAGTGGCTGTGTTCACTGAAATAGTGGCACTAAAAGTGGTTTGATTTCTGGAAAGAGCTTGAAGAAAGGTTACTCTGGACATTTGAAATTGGTAGCAGAGAGACCAATTTTTAGCCAAAATCTGAGTGAAAAATGAATATGACCAAAGTGAAAATACACATTCAAGGAATTGCATACTTTTGTCTAATATCTGCTACTTTGTGACAGTGTGGATCCATATTGAAAGGAGCAATGATTTTAATATAGTGAATTTCTGAGTTAATCGTTGTCACAGGATCACAGAATTGTTGAGGCTGGAATAGACCTCTGAGATCAAGTCCAGCCTATGACCTAACACCACACCACCTAACTAGACCATCCAGTCTTTCCTTAAAGACCTCCAGAGATGGCGACTCCACCACCTCCCTGGCAGTCCCTTCCAGCGCCTAATGACCCTTTCCATGAGGAAGTGCTTCCTAATATCCAACCTAAACCTCCCCTGGCACAGCTTCAGGCCATGCCCTCTTGTCCTGTCACTAGCTGGCTGGGAGAAGAGCCTGACCCCCACCTGACTAAAACTTCCCTTCAGGTAGTTGTAGAGAGTGATGAGGTCTCCCCTGAGTCTCCTCTTCTCCAGGCTGAACAACCCCAACTCCCTCAGCCTCTCCTCATAAGACTTTCCCTCCAGTCCCTTCACCAGCCTTGTCGCTCTCCTCTGGACCTGCTCCAGCACCTCAATATCTTTCTTGAAGTGTGAGGCCCANTGAGGTCTAGGTAGACCACATCCACAGCCTTCCCCTCATCTACCTGGCGGGTCACCCAGTCATAGAATGAAATCAGATTGGTCAGGCAGGACCTTCTTTTCCTAAACCCCTGTTGCTCTCAAACATATTTTCACTGTTACTCCTGTAAATGTCTGCAAAAAAAATCTTCATAGTGATAGGAGAGATCAGGAAAATCTGTAGTCAGATAATACAGCCTTTGACAAAATAGAAATTTTTCATATGAATTTTGTCAAAATAATTCTTATTGTCTGGAGTACTAGAAGAGGGGAAGGGGAAAAAAAAAGTAGAAGGAGAGAAAAATATCTCTGGAACCAAAGACAAAAGACTCAACATTGGATCACACACATGAGTAGTTCTAAATTAATCTGTGCTTAATTATAGACAAGATCTCTGAAAAATAGATCATTACAGAATCACTGACACATTATATCAAAACTCTGCAAAAATAATTCCATCTTTTGTGGTTGGAGTCAGTGTGTGATGGACTTTGTTCTGTAGTTGAGACAGTTCCTACAAAATGGAAGTCATACCTTCAAGTTTTTGCTTTGCTCTCAAGAATTTTAATCAACGTCAATACCTGTCATGGAATAAATTAGAACTTGGGGAGGGCAGTTCTGTACACTTTTGAGTCCATACTGAGATAGACGAGTCTGTATGTTCCTACCATGCGTAGACACAAATAGAAAGAAAACTTTGCCCTGGGAAGGAAAACTGAAGCCTGATACAGTTTTATGGATTGGAAACATGTAGACAGTTTATCACCTGAACGAGCATACTGCCAAATGATATCTGTCCTACTAATTATGACACTTTTTTCTGTAGTCTTTATAGACTGATGGCCAAATTCTGCAACGAAAATATGTGAGTGACCATATTGATCAACTGGTTAAGTTTCACACAGAATGGAAATGCTCTGAAACCATGCTGTCTTCTGATATCATTAGGATAGTATATGTGGCATCTTGGCTGTCTATTTTTTTGGACTGCCTAATATGCAAAACTATATACTGCTTTTAACAAACTTAAATATTTTCAATGGCATGTCAGAATTAGAACATGACTACTTGAGGCTTATATCATTCAAGAATAAGAAGTTAATAGAAACTATATTTTTATTAAATATTTAACACTTAAAATGTAGTTAGTACTTTTAGAGATGTGATAGGTGTTAAGCAAGAATCACAGATGTTTTCAAAAACAGGCACAGAATTAAGTATCTCATTACCAGGAATAAATTGAAGATAAATATTGGAGACTTTTTCTTTTTTTTTAATTGGGTTTTAATTCTAAAAGAAAACTGCCAAACTGAAACAACAGCGAAGAAAAGTCTTGCTCTTCTTTAAATTCTTCTTTAAATATCTATACATTTTACATGATCTTTATAGCATTACTCCTTTACTCAATCCTGTTATCCTAACTTTCCTTTGAACATTTTAATAAAAATTTTCCCATGGACAATAGTAGCAGCCATTTGGTAGATATAATTTTGCCTATTAGAACTATGAATACATATAGAGGAAGGCAGAACAAGATCAGAAGCATTTATGCAAGCAGTATTGTCATTTGTAAAAAGGCAAAGCAGCTAAGAGTGATAAAATTTAGAAAGCTAATAGAAAAGTGAGCCATGAACTGCGAGCCAGGAAAACGAGTCCTTTGACTCGTTTTTTGACAAGTTTGCCTTGAATCTGTCATTACAATTTCATATGCCTTCGAGAAGTATGTTTAAAAAAAAAAACCAGGAAAAGTTTGTTTCATATAAAATAATACTGTTATGTTTATTATTTAGGATCTCACTAAAGTACCGTAGAGTGACTTTTGATGTGCATCTCTGAGAAAGGACTATTAGATTTAAGTTTGAAACTCCATAATGAACTTTAATTAAAGATTTATAGATGTATACTAAAACCATATAATTTGTGGCCCATGGTTTTGCAGCATAACTGTACTATATTACCACTTAAATCATCTCAAGGAGAGTATTTCGAGTATATCTGGCTTATCTTTAACACAGAGAAAACAATTAAATATGTATCCATTTCCCCCCAGAATAACAAGGACAGAGGTGTTTTCCTCTTCAATAGCAATTCTTAATATTTTTAAGGGATGTTATGTCTCACATCAACAGATAAGCTTAGAGACATTGGAGGAAAGCTAATGACAAAGACAGACGCATCTTTCTTCCAGATTGTGAACATACTCTACCTGTAACCAACCTCAATCAAATGGTCAGTGCTGTTGAATACTAACCCCTTTCAATGGCCAACTAGCTGTGTACTGTATTTAGTCATAATTTTGCAGCTAATCATGTTACACGTATACACAAATTTGGTGTTTCCAACACTGTTGGCAATTTTGACCCAGTATTGCATTTACTTACACAGTTGCCTAGACAGGTCAGCCTTGCATCCCGAGACTCCCTCATGACTCACGCAAAATTACATTCTTTTTGACAAAATTATTTTACTTCAGCCTTGATTCCTTTACCGAATTCTAATTAAGGATAGTTTCTCATCTTATGAACAAGCAGCTTGCATATGAAATCAATGAAGTAACTCATTTTGTGGTTATCTTTGCCCTTGAATAGTTTTCATAACACTCCTGGTTCTCATCAGAGGTCATAGCTAGTTTGGAAGGCTAGTGTTTCAGTGGGACCACCTGCTCACAGGTGCTTTGAAATGAGAAGGTGTTTGTGTCAGTGTAGATGTGTGATCTGGGAAAATTGGAGAGAGACTTCCTGTTGTAAATACCCTCAAAAAAATCACAGAGAAAGAGGCCTAGAGACTGGGTTTTAATGTCTTCTGATTCTTAAGGGTGACACTGAGACCTCTGCAAGTTTGAATATGATAGCAGCTTTGAATTACAAGCCCATTGTTAGTTCTCCTATTTATATTTTCTTCTGATAGTCTGACATCCTGCCTAATTAGTGATGTTAAGCACAATACTCCACAATATAAAAAAATACAGAAAGGACACCAATCCTTTGTAGGTTAAAAAAAAAACCAAAAAAACAACAGTAAAGAAGTATTAGCCACTTTTTTTTTTTTCTTTTTCTTCCTTGTCTTCCTCCTGACCTATTTTATGCAGTTCTGACAAAAAAACAGTCACTTTGAAAGACATCTATGCATTGTGGTTTATAAAGGGAAAGCTTAAATCTTTCTCTCCCTTGCTGGAATGAACTCATCTTGGTCACTAGTGTAGGCCATAATAAAGTATAATGCTACTTTTTGCTTTCTGTTTTCCATAGTGTGACATTTCCTTCCTGATGATGTGTGTTCTGATTTCAGAGTAAGAGAAGCTGACAGCATTTTGAACTCTTTCTCAGACACTTAGAAGTGTACGTGTAGCTGAACAATACTAAGCTCAGGCACAGCAGGGGGCTAAATTCTAGCTCTACATTTGCTACCAACTTAGTAGAAACTCTTATTTTCCCCAAGTCAGAGTTGAATTAAGTGCTTCTGAGCTTATTTGTTATGCCTTTTGATATAAGCAGTTAAATTCGTTAGAGTTATTACGGTAGGATAACTAAGAGTAGAAATTTTCCAGTTCTCTGCAAATTAAGATATACTCTTGTGCAATGTAGAGTAAGCCTCATGAGAACAATTATTTAATATTCTCCTGTTCTTTGATAGGAATATTCATAAAATAGTCTAGATGAGCAGGTGAAGTTCTGGAGAAATGCAGGCTGATAGCAGCTAATCATGGTCAGGTGAAACATCTATGTAAAAAAAATCTGCAAACAACTCAATGAATTGGAAGATTGGATGTAATTAGCACTCTGTGTACATATCTATAAAGAGTAGGTCATCTACTGAATGGAAAAAGACAAAATTGTAGAACTTTAATTTAACTACTAGTTCTGCATTGTAGTTAGGAAATAGACTGTGTATTATCCTTTCTTTAAGAAAAATTCAAATACATCTCTAATTGACATTCATCCAGTCACTCTGAATGGCTACTTAGAATAATTTTTAAAATTATATTTTGTGGACAGCTTGAAATGGAAAGATATGCAGCATGACAAGACAAACTGCATGTAACAAGTAATTCAGCTCAAAGTTCTCTTTTAAGCATTTCTTTGGAATTTCGGGGAAAAAAACCAAATTAAAATTGTTCAGATGTTAGCATAGCTCATTTTGCAGCCTACAGACAGGATAGTTGTGAATAACATTATTCCATGCTCAAATGATATGCTCAAATGATAGCAATTAGAGGGTAAAACTGATTAAGTGTAGAGGAAATACCAAAACCAAATAAAATCCTTACCAACTCCTTGAAAATGCAAACACTCAACTACATACAATTTCAACAACTTTCTGATTTAAATGTAACAAAACTGTTTCCGTATATTTGGTTTAGATTCAAGATTTTTATTCCATTCTGTCCTGTGCATTCTCTTCTAGGTACTTTGGAATCTTTAGGAATATGAAACATGAAATGAAGAAATGGAAGCCCATTTGAACTTAAATTAGATTTCATAAACCCTCATGTACTCTTGAATCACACAGACCAGTTGAAATGAGAAGGGAACTCTGGAGGTTGTCTGGTTCTACCTTGCTCTTCAAGCAGGGCCACCAATTGCCCATGACCATATCTAGAGAAGTTGTCTACAGAAATCTTCAAGGATAGAGACTCCACAACTTTGCTGGACAATCTGTGCCAGTGCTCAGTAATACTCAAAGTAAAAAAAGTGTTTCCTGATGTTCAGATGGTACCTCCTGTGTTTCACTTTGTGCCTATTGCCTGTGGTCATCTGACTGGGCACCACTGAGAAGAGCCTGGCTTCATCCTCTGTCCACCTTACCCTCAAGTACTTAATAAGATCTCCTTGAGCCTTTTTTTCTCTAGACTGAACAGTCCAAGCTCATTCAGCCTTTCCTTATATACAAAGTCCTCCAGCCCCTCGGGTATCTTAGTGGCCCATCACTGGATTCTCTCAAGTATGTCCATGTCTCTCTCATACTGGGGAACCCAGGTATGGGGTGAATAAAGGGGAAAAATTGCTTCCCTTAACCTACTGACAATACTTAGTCCAATACAACTCAGCTTACCATTCAGCTTTTCTGCAAGGGCTGTCTCATGTTCAACCTGGTGGGTACCAGGACCATCAGGTCCTTTTCTGCCAAGCTCATTTGCAACTGAGTGGCCTTCAGCATGTACCAGTGCAGGAGGTTGTTCCTCTCCAGGTGCAGGACTTTGTACTTCTTGTTGAGCTTTATTAAGTTCTTGTCAACTCATTTCTCCAGCTTGTTGAAGTCCCTCTGGATGGCAACGTAACAGTCTGACATATCAGCCACTCCTCCCAGTTTAGTGTAATCTGCAGACTTGCTGATGGTAGGCTATGGCATGTTATTGAGGTCCTTAATGAACTTACTAAACAGGACTCAGTTTTCAGTCCACCTCACTAGCTGTTCTAACAGCCTCTGCAGCTTTCCTATGAGGATCTTATGTGAGACAGTTTCAAAGGCCTTACTGAAGTCCAGAGCTCTCCTCACATCTACAGGCCAGTTAACCACCGTTGTTGAAGTTTATCAAGTTAGCCAAGTATGAATTCCCCTTGTTGAAGCCATGGTGACCACTCCTGATGATTTTCTTGTCAATATGCCTGGAAATAGTTGCCCATTATCTTCCTATGGTTCGTGGTGAGACCGACTGGCCTGTAGCTGTCTGGGTCCTCCTTATTACCCTTCTTGAAGATGAAGGTGTTTGTTTTTGTCTAATCTTCAGACACTTCTCTTTTCAAATGAAACTTGCCATTTTCAGAGATCTCTAAACAGATTTTGATATCTAGCTCAATGGAACATCAAAGTAAACAGGTAGTGACATGGAAAATAGTAATCACAAGTAAATTTTGAAATAGAGGGACAATGAAACATCATTGCATACATCTTATTCCAAAATACTCAGCTTTTAAGACAAAAAACTTTCAGATGTCAGTTTTTAATTTCTGGAATTGTAAAGACTTTTTTTTTTTTTCCCTCAGCATCATTAGCCAATGCTAGAGGCTTTTGATCTCAATGGGAGGTGTGTAGGAGGGAAAGAACTTAGAGTTTTTTAGCCACATATGCAGTAGTAGGTACATATTTTTGGATATAAACTTTAAATAGAAGAGAAGACAAAAGAAAACAGGAAATGTGAGTAAATATATCTTTGCATTCATGTGTTAGTAGTACAATATCCAAGATTGATAGAGATTAAATATAAAAATACACAGCCTTTTCCAAGTTCTGTTAGAATTCGTATTTTTAACACTAAACATGCTGGTTTTACAGACTTACATATGTATGACCAGAATTGTCTAGTTGGGAAATGCAACACCGGATAACTTTGTATTTTGAATTCGAGGTGTAATGGTGGTATTCTTTGATGTGTCTTGCACCAATGTTCTTCTTGTCATGATTTATGTCTTTGTCTAATAAAAAATGTATATAGCTCAAGCTGTTGACGCGGTTGGCATCTGTTTCAGATTCAATTTTACTGACAGCAAGCTGCTGCTGGCAAGCACTCAGCCTTTTTATCATCAAAAATACAGAGACTGGCATTCTTGCCGTTGCTCTTTATTCTGCTCTAGAGTTCTTCATCAGATGTGCTGCACTAAAACCTGTGATGGATGACAAGCATTATAGAATATGCATTTTAACTTTCCTAATTATAATTCTTAAACAAAGCTAGAATTTATTGAGAAGATATCATAACAAGTGTAATAATGCTACATAACCCTTGGCAATGTCTAAGCTTTTAATCCCATTTTAAAGATTATAGAATATATATGCACATCTACACAGATATGTCAGAATGTTTATCTGTCGTTACAAGAGACAGAATAGTTTAGAAGCCAAATATTTGACTGTTAGCTGTATGACTTATTTCTCTTTATCTGTACTACAGTATCTTTTATCTTCATACACCACTGTAGAAGGGAGTGTGTTTGTGTGTATGTGTACATAAATGTGCATATAGACCATCCACACATATACTTATGTCATTGGAGGTACATTTATACCTGAGGTTCAACAAGAAGAAAGAAGCACTTTCTGAAGTGTTCCATTGTTTGAGGAGTCATTTTTTTTCCCAGTCCCTGCACTGTAGGGAAGAATATTGGAGCTTAGCATTGTACAAAATAAAAAAAGATGTATTCTTCTAACTGTACTTTATGTTACTGCCATTTTACATTCATGAGAATCATCGTTTTTCCTATTCACTTTTCAACTGTTAACATAGGCGTCATCTTCATTCATGCTTGTTTTTCCCCTACACCTAAAGACACTTTCTTTCGATACGATTCATTGTAAGGAACCCCTGTATTTTTTTTCAGATCTCAAGTAAAGAGTCACTTGGTTTATGATTTCTGAGAAAAAAACAGCAAATTAGTAACAGTAGGTTGGAAACAATCTATGGAGGTGAGAGGTACGCAGTTATTGCACGGACTGTGTCCAGCTCTTCCTATGTAACTTGTTCTCTTAGGTAGTCTACACAGTGAACATAGATTATGTCCTGCACTCTGGCTGTTCCAAGAAGAGAGTGAAAAATAATAAAATGAAATTATAATAGTAAATGAACAACATCTCAATTTTCAGTGCGATCTTACCAAATCTTAAAATAGATTTTGCAAAACCATTTGATTTTTTGGCATGAGACATTTCCTACAGTTCAGACACTTCAGTTCTCTTGGCAACCCGGTTTTGGTCTTGATTAGAAATGTTGAAATAGAAACTGCAAAACTGGTGCAGCACTGCAGAACAGTTCAACAACCTGCTCACAATCTGTAGAGATATTATTAGTCTCATGAGAAAACAGCAGAATCCTGTCTGAGAGCCAGAATTAGATGGTAGTCTGCTTTTTTCAAAGAACATGGAGCTTGCTCTTGTCGACTGCTACCAGAATCAGACGCCTCTCTTTGTAGGAAGTCGTGCTTCTGTAGTGGGTTGGGTGGCCCTTTTAATACAGCCTGCTATGTGCTCCAAGAAGTCAGGGCTATGTCATGTTTTGTTTCCTGTTTTCTATCATTTGTCTTCTAGATGGTAATCTGACATTCTCAGAATTTCTTTAACTGGCATATCTCCCTGTTTGCCTCAAATGTGTGGTTCAGACTGTCTTGCCACCTGAAATTACTTGCTTCTGACCTGGTGTCTGCTAACAGTTTTATGTACCCAGCAAATACCTACTTGTACATATTTTCTGTTCAATTTTCTCACCCTTATGTCTCTCTTTCGAATGCCGTGATGGCCCTTGTAGAGAACAAGAACCTTTACCAAGTCACCTCTGACACCACTGCGGTCTCAAAGCCTCCTCCCTGCAGAATTTGTCAGTGTCTGTTGTGCGCACGGGATTCATGATGGGTTCAGAGAGATACAGTTGTTTCTGTGTAGAGTGTGATGTTTTCTTTGTTCCACACGCTTATCACCAATAAGAAAAGAAAGCACAAAATGGGAAGAGATGAAAATAAATATGGTATAGGAAGAAGGCACTTGTTTATCCACTTTAAGTAATTTAAAGGTAGCAAAATCTCAGTTACATGACACTATAAATATGTAGAAAATAAAATATCATAGTTTATAGTGATGCACCGGATATTTCTCAAGATTCTTTGGTAGCAATTAAACAAGATTAATTTACTCTTGCTGGCTGTCTGATCAACTTTTGAGAAAATGGAAAAGGTAAGAACATTAACAAAATGTTCTTAACTCAGTATTAAAGGTAATATATAATGTCAAAAATAGTTTCTATTGCTTTCATAAGTATTTTAGAAGACTTCTATTGCAGTATTTGCACCTGAGTTTGTTGAAAACATTCAGGGAGGTTACTAAAACATCTCTGATATTGTTCATCTAATCCATAATGGATTACCTCTATTTTGGTGGATAAAACACTTTTATCAAAAGTTTTCCAGCACAATTGACTGCTTTCTAGAAGAATCATTTAAAAAGCATAACCTTCTTATTTCAGGAAATGGTTTCAGACTGTAAATCCTTAGTGAGTAGAGGAACCTCCCTGCAGTTCCTGAGAAGATATCTTAAAGGCAGGAATGAAGATATTTGTACCATCAGTGTCTCCTGTGAACTAACTCTAAACAGCTGCACACTTAACACGCTAGCAGTACTTCTGCGTATTCACATTGTCATCTCATTCCAAGGTATCTGACTTAATGTACTTGCAATTCACACAAGTGGAAGACTAACTATTATTTCTTCTAAATATAGGCCATTTCAGTACTTAGACCTTTGTAGGGGAAGAAATAAGTAATTGGCCTGCAGAGAGATTCAAAAGAATGGGGGCTGGGGGGGGGGGGCGAGGGGGAAGGCTGGAAATGATAATCTCTGAGTACTGGACAGTGCTGGATAGGAATACAAAAATCTGTAAACAAAGGCTTAGAAAAAACCAGAAATAATAAAAGGAGAAAACTTAATTGTTTCTTTGAGCTAAGGTCAGAATTCCTGAAGGTATGGCTAGTATAAGTTGCTATGGGAACTGTGGAAACAAAAGGATTTAGAAATGGCAGGATGGACAGGTGTGGAGGTGATGATTGCTTAACGAATTTTGCATCATTGAAAGCAGCATGTCAGTACCATGAATTCTCATTGACTCAAACTACTCGTTCCTTATGATTCTCCATATTCTGCCAAACCTTTAAGTACCTAGCATTGTGTGAGCTTTAGAGATTGCACAGGCTATGGAGTTCCTGCAACATTGCGTAGATACCATTTTGTTGCAGCAAGCTGAAAAAAGAAGTGACCTATTTCACACTCTTTCACTGAAGCCCTTCTTTTTTTTAACTTACATATTATTAATATTGATGTGGAATCTGAAATCTGGAACTGTGAACTAGGTGATTAAGCTCTCTAATCATTAGATGTAAAGAAGAACTAAAGTATGATATTCTCTTGTCGCGGGGACGAGAGGAGCATATGAGACGCTTTTCCCCTTTTGTTGCAGAGCTTTGATCAAGGCTCCATTTACCGCAAAAAAAGAGTGAAATACACTTTGCTCAGATAAAAGCAACAATGCAATTTATTAATTTGTTTTGTTAATTAGCGAAAGGCCAAAAGGTTGATTAAGGTTCAATTGATGGCAAGGTTACTGTGTTACTTACTACAAGGCAATTGATTAAAAATAAGTAGATTAGATTATAAATATACAATTAAAATGTGGGGGAAGGAATGGAAAATGTCCTTTCATTTAGTTTCCAAGGCTTCAGATTTGGATGCCCTTGCTTTCTAAACTCCTTCAGAGAGGAGTCTTGGGTGACTATATCCAACTTTAGACCCAGACAACGGATTTGGACAAAGGGAAACCCTCCCGTTCAGTCACAAGGTTCAGAATAGACCCCCTTTTTCTGTGAACTGCCTCAGAGAATAAGGTTAGATCTACCCTTAATCCCAGACCTGGCGAACGGTTTATGTCTAAGGATGTGGGGAAAAGGATAGAGAGATATGTTAGAATTTGGGGTTATGCTTGGTGCAGAACAGTATTTTTGATGATGACATTAGTTCACTGACATTAATATGTCAAATACTACATTGGAATATCAAATGGGATGAGTGTATTACCCTTTTATAAAACTTAACCAAATTGCTAAATTAAAGAGATCATGCATACACACATATACAGCCATATATGGTTATAGAGGCTAGTCTGTAGACAAGATGGTATGATTTGGCATATCAATATAAATTTAGGTAGTTTTATAGTTTCTAAGTTACCTAACAATTGAAGTCTTGGAGATTATGGGCACTTATATTTCTCTTCATTGCTGCTGTCGCCGAATGGTATTTCCCTTCGTTGCTGCTGTCGTGGACAGTATTTTCCTTTGTCTGTACCGTTGCAGACAGTCCTGTTGTTGGTCTTACCAGCACACAAGCCTCGAACCTGAGAGGTGTCCCAACTCAGGGGGAAGTATGAGACTCGACTTGCTGAGATGCTGAAGAGCTCCAATGGGCTTTTCTTAGGGTCAATAGTTATAGTAACCGTATAGGGTCAATAGTTATCTTAATAGTAAGATAATTGACTTTGGTCAGAACTAGGCTGCTATTTTCCACCGAGGTCACTAATCTTGTCAGGAACGTTATTGTTTTCCATGGGAGATGGGGATTTTGACATTTGGCTTCCCCCTCCTCCTATTGAGAGTGATCAGGAGTGAGGGATATGATGATGGGGGGGCAACCATTCCATCCAGCTGAGTATACACCATTGTGTTGGTTTCAGTGGTTGCATAGAGGGCTGAAATGTACCAAGTACAAGCAGTCGTGTTGGTGTACAGGGTCGAGGCATACCAAATACAAGCAGGTGTGTTGGTCTTGGGAGACTGCCTTCTGAGTTTTTCCATTCTTTGATCTTACCAGATCTCAGTCATATTAAGCAAAAGATAATACTATTGATCTTGTGGTGCAGTTGAGGCGCGGCCCAAGAATATTTCTGTGGGGCAGCCTAGGAATCAGCTTCTTCGCAAAGCAATCCAGGACAGGGGGATCTGTACCAACACACCTATTCTATGTATTAGTACTTTAACTAATCAAAGCAGAACATGAATATCAATGAATCCTGTCAAATCTAAAATGTTTGTGCATGGGACTAAGGAAATAGACGGTAGGTGACTGTTGCACCTACAGAGTTTTAGAAGTCACTGTGGTGTATTGTACAACTCAACAGGGTCTTGTTTATTACCTCTTAGAACCATATGTCTAATTTAAAACAATTCTATTTTACTCTCTTACATCCTTTACTGAATCTGACCTATGGTATTTTACAGATGCTTATGACTTTACAAGTTTGGAATTTATAATTTCATAGAATTATAGAATGGTTTAAGTGGAAAGGGACCTTAAAGATCATCTAGTTCCAACCTTCCTGCCGTGGGCACCTTCCACTAGACCAGATTGCTCAAAGCCCCAGTCTTGAACACTTTCAGGGATGGAGCATCTACAGCTTCTCTGAGCAACTTTTTCCAGTGCTTCACCACCTTCACAGTAAAGAATTCCTTTCTTGTATTTCTTCTAAATTTACCCTCTTTCAATTAAAAAATATTGCCCCTTGTCCTATCACTACATGCCCTTGTAAAAAAATCCCTCTTCAGTTTTCTCGTAGGCCCCCCTTTAGAGGATATATACAGACACAAACATACACTGAAATGTGATTTAATATCAAACAGATCTAAGCTATTTCAGAATCTAAGCCTCCCTTTTAATTACCAGTGAAAAGATACTGTGATGGAAGAGGCTGCTTCTCAGTTTTCAGATACATCATCTCCCTGGACTTACTGATTTCAGTTTTCTAATATTATTCTTCCTATTTTAATTATGAGCGATAAATAAGTTATACTGAATAGAAACTATTGTTTTTCAAAGTAGCCTGGTAGTCACTGTGTTTCCCTTTCTACATGAGACATCACAGCTGAATGCCTGGTTCAGGTTAGATTGTGGGGCTGCCATAGAAAAGAGATAATTTTTTTTTGCTATAGATTGAAGGCCATAATATTGAAGTCACCAGTACAGTTTCCAAGTGATGTCTTTCATTGGCTTATATAACGAGTATACAAATAAAGCATTTGTAGATGTAGACATCCGTTTTCAATCTAAAGTCTTTATGAGGAAGACTTCTAAGGCAAAAGAACTTTTGATTGTCAACTCTTCCTCCTGCAACCCCACCCCAGAGTCCACTATAGTATACCTTCTGCTCTTCCCAGCACCAGTGACAAATGCACAGCAAAAGCGATTGCATTTGTACAAGAGAAAGTGTATGGAACTAATTTAGAGCAAGGGAAAAGATGAAAATGCAAATGATGCCTGCTTTGTGTCTGCATTTTATGGGAAACAATGTACACTACTGTCAAAGTAAGTGACAAAACGATGGGTACTGTTACCAATTTGAACGAGCCCATAATTTATAGGAAAAAAGGCATGTTCCCTCAGGCTTATATGTAGTTCTTTCACATTTTGTACTCCTAGTCTCTTTTTTGCTTTATTTAGCAAAAGGCGTTAAAATTCTCATTTATTTGAAAAGTGTCAGAGAAGCAACATCCACAGCTCTAGCAAGGTTTTATTAAATCCTGTTTGTCATGAGAATCATGAACAGTTAAATCGTCAACAGAGTCATGTTTTTGCTGTGACCATTCATAACACTCCTAGACATTGGTAGCTTTGGGTCATCTAATCGCTTCCCTTAGTCAGAAGTTCTATGCCTTGCTAACACCTTTAAGAAATTGATGACCTTCAAGTAGAAAGATTTAAAACTGAATTAAGAATGGATTTTTATTTTTGAGCCAACACTGGGAAAAAAAAAGTGAACAACGGCTTAATTTTGGTAAGATAATTTAAATTTGTTTATATTTTGTTTTTATGTTTACTTAGTTCAGAAAAAGAAATGTTAACTTTCTGAAATAAAATTATAAAAATTAAAAAATAGAAAAGTTATGGACAAAATTTATTTATAAAACTAAAGCGAAGTTCCCAACAGTGTATTTGAAATTATTAAGAATTTTTCAAAGGTTTTGTTCTCTGTTTTTTCTACCTAGCTAAAAATATTTGTTGTACTATGTTCAGATTAAGAGATTGTTTTGATTGTTTTAAAAGCTTGAAATTTGGGAAAAATTATGATTTCCCCAAATACATTCTTTACAGCCAGATATCTGGATATGTCACATGTTTTTGAGATAACAATTCTTAAAATTTGGCTAAGATTGGTCAAAATTGCATTAGAAGTAATAATTTAATTAAAGTTTTGTTGATTTCAGTTGAATATTTGGAATTAAAAAGTCTAATGTTAAAGTAGTGCTTAAAGGTTGCAGCCAGACTCTTGGTCTGTATGGTCTCATTGTGCCACAAATCGCTGAGAAATCATGAGCTGTGTTCTGAGCAGTAAAAAACCCAGAAACTTTTCAAAATCTTGTGCAATTTGTGAACGAACGTGCATCTATCTAAAGACAGGGATTAGTTTGATTACACGGTAGCTACTGTGAGAAGTAAACCTGACCTATGTATTAATTTGTGCCCAGTGGCTATCATCTGAGATTATCTTGTTTGAAAGATTTAAAAATGAAGGGAAAAAAATGTTTTAAGCCATATTATTAATAATGTCTCAAATTTTGAGACATTTAATCTTCATTATACTCCACTAATTACATTGTGATATTTTTCATATGTGGAATGAAATATCAAGAAATAAGAGACTACAGAGAAAATCCTTATTTTTTTCTATTCAAAGATTAAAATGGAGAGAAGGGATGTTTATCTTCCATCAAAGAATCAAACACACTCTGTAGCACAGTGGGTACAGCTAAAAGTTTCACCACTGAATGTACCTAAAAGTTTTTACTTTTGCTCTGGTAAGCATCTAAACTGAAATGAAAGGGAAAACCATGCTAATGTAAAATTTTAATCTTTGCTAAAACTATAGATTTTAAAGTTTCTTACATAAGGATTTTTCATAGTTTTTTAAGAAAAACTTCAGCTTGAATAAATTTGGTTGGTTTTCAAAAACAATTCTTAAGGTTATTAAGAAAGTATTAATTATGGATTAATCATTAATTAGCTTTATTTAGAGGAATCTCCATTTGTTGGTTTTGAGAATTTTCATGAAACAAGTGTTCAGGATCTTAATGAATCAATGGACATTATTCTTAATTGGCAAGTAGATATTATAATTCACTTATTTTAAACATTTAAACTACAATGAAAATCTACACACTTCTGTGTGGGTGAACCTTACATCAGAAAGATTACTTGGTTAGGAGCCTATAATTAACTAATTGGAGTCCAGGCTGAAAGTACCGAACCTATCTTTTTATGAAAATGTACTTGCGATGAACATCCACAAATCAATTTTATATTTAATGCAATCTTATGTTTATCTTTATAGAGCAGTTATCAGTGTGACAAATCACTCAGTAAGCAACAAGTTAATTAAACTTCACTAGTGTTGTGTACAGAAAAAAATGTCGTCCCTTCATGAGATACTATGAATTCGTTGTTTGAATTTGGTCTAGTTGGAGTGAGATTCAATCACATTTGTAGAACTGATAAGATGACTCCTAGATATACTGCCAGTCCTAGCTTTTACAGGCTTTTCCTTTATAGTCCAACATAAAAACGTTTAATTCCTCCCTTTGTTTTATAGGAAGACTATTTAGTGACACTATCATCAAGGAAGTATGCTTCTGTTTCTTTGTTATAGACAGTTGTGGTGCTCAGTAATCTGTCTGTCTGGAAGATCCCTGAGCAGCATGTTAGGGCCATCTAGTCTGTGAGACATAAAAGCATGAATGAGCTTCTTTGTATTCAACAAGTAGAGATATGTTTTAAATCTCAAAATATCTCTTAGGTGATAATAGATCTTAAAGATAGACATGCCAGCGTTCAGAGTATGTACTGGAGTCAAAAGCCACTCTAGTGTTAAGCAACACTTTGGTATTAAATGTACACCCGTCAGAAAACAAACAAAAACAACAAAAACTTCCGAGTATTTGAGATTAAGATCCCCTGAGGAAACCCAATTGCAAATTTTATCCAAATTAATTTATGAAATGAAGATTCATCAATATCTAAAAGGACAATTTATCACTGAAATAGTATAGTTTTGTTTTCCTTGCATGATTAAAACACTGATTTTTTTGAGGTAAAAATTTAAATGATCTGTCTCAACTACAGTTGGGGAAATGTTAGTTCATATATTGAACTTCACAGAATATTTTGTAACAATCAACAAGAAGAGATTTTGGAAAGCGATTGCAATTCTTTCAACTGGTACAAATGGCAAACCGTGTACATTCTACAGAACACTATATGGTACACTGTAGACAATGTTGGTTGCACCTTCTAGCATATGAAAAGACTAAACAGGAGGAAAAAATTTGCTATCATAAATACATTTTCACCTATACTATCCTCACAAAACAATCACAAAACCCGCATCTGATGATCAAACAAAAACGAGGTAGATTTTGACTGTGATCTTTCTGTCCTCACTGAAAGTAACAGAAATATTGCAAATACGTAGATAGAGGGAGATATCCAGTAAAATGAGAGAGTAATTTAACTTTATTGGGGTTATAAGATGAAATTTCCCCTTGAATGGAATCAGATCTGCTCAGATTTTTCTGAATCTCTGAATGATCCCATAGGAATCAATGAAAAAAAATTTCCACTTGTATGGTTCCAGCTTCATGATTAGAAGTTTATGGAACTTT
>VWZK01001009.1:0-59947 GCA_013396935.1 Baryphthengus martii
TTTAATTTTAAAGTATTAACCTAAAAATTACTAATTAATTTGATAATTATTAATTTATTAAATCCAACTTGCTGGATTTTCATATCAAGATGGTCATACAAGATTCTTAAACCTAAAAATGAGAAATACCAATAGGTATTACAGAACGCCTTCAACCAAGATGTGCTGAAGCTTGTTGTGCTCAACAACAAGTGCAGCTCTGGTTGCACTCAATAACCACAGTCAAAACATCCTGTATTTTCCTATCCTGAAGAATAAGATAGAAGTTGGAAATATTTAAGCAAGAAGGAACAGAGAATTGTCAGAAGACACTGACAGTCAAACAGAGGGCAGTGAAGCAATGATACATGTGAAGTCTAAGGAATATAATGATGAAATGAGAATGCCTGTTCTTAAATAAGGCTATTGACATAATAATCAGATCAACAGCTGGAGGTAAGGATGAAAATCAATGGAACATTAATACTAGGATTCACAGTGTACAGGGAAGACAGAATAGGATATTACTAATGAAGAGATGCTTTTAAATCAGTAATCATAGTGCACACATATTCAATATATACTTGCAGGAGGAAAAAAAAAATAACAATAATAAAAAAAATCATGATTAGACTTCCATTTCCAAAAAGAGTATTATAGTAAAATGTGAAGTCTTATTCAGAAGAAGGAAAAAATGTAAGTTAAAAGCTGAATCTTTAAAGATGTTACAGAAAATGTGTAAGAATAAAATTCTTGAGACACAGAATAAATAAAATAAAGTCACAAAAGAAACCAGTGTGGCAATCGGAATTGAGAAGAAAAAAATAAATCTATGTCTGAGTGAGGGAAACAGGTATGACCATAAGCTCTGGCACTTTAAGTGAAGAAATGCAAACAAGACAGATCATTAAAAAGTTTTGCAAAAAGCACAAAATGAGTAATAAATCCTTTTAAAGCCACATCAGAAGCAGAAAGCTCATCACAGCGCCTTTAAGGTCAACAAAATCTCAAGGTATATAAGAAATACAAGCAGCCAAATAAATGTTTTGCATCCCTGGTGCAGTCTGCAGAGCTTCCCAAAATGCAACCCCTTTTATACAGGACCTAGAAGGTAGAAAACTGAAACTAAGGGTCAATGGAAGACATTATTGAAAAAATGGAGAAAAAAGTAGTAACAAATCAGTAACACCAGCCAGTATTTATTCAAGAGTTTTAAAAGAACACCAGGGTGAAAGATCATAGCTACAAATGGTAGTGTGTAAACTCTCACATAACACTGTCTCCATATCAGAGGCTTTGAGAATAATTAACTTGCTCCTAGATCCAAGAAAGATCTAGAAAACTGCAGACCATTAAGTTGACATTGGTACGAAACTAGTACGTATCAGTCCGAAGAAAAGTATTGGCAGGCAATCAGACAAATAAGATGCTATGGGCAAGAGTTAGCTTTTGGGAGGGAAGACATGGCTTACTGATGCACTGGGATTTTTTTAAGGAATGAACATACCATAGGATCCATCCAACCTAGTTTATTTAAATTTCCACATGACATATGGTAAGGTCCATCAACCACAGCCCATTAAAGAAATCAGGCTGTTGTTAGACAAAATAAGTCTCTTACTCAGAGGAGTAATTTGAAGAATGTTTGACAAGAAAGAGTAAGGAGAAATGGTGAATTATCACAGTGAAGAGGATTACTAATGGTGTTATAGAAGAGTCAGGAATAAGACCTATGCTATTCAAGAGATTCAGACCACAAATGGCCTAGGAAGTAACTAGTAAGGTGACAAGTCTGTGGTGATATTGTCATGCAGCATCATAGTAACAACTACTATCTGTTAAGAGCCTTACACCACTGAGTAACTATAAAATGGCATATCCAGCTAAACACAGAGAAATGCAATATAGCATAAGGAGAGGGGAAAAAAACAAACAACAAAGCCCATCATGGTCTCTCAATTGACTATTACTGCTCCAGAATGAGATCCTGAGATTTTTATAGACTGTTTTAGTACATTTCTTAATACTCAGTAAAAAGAAATAACTCAAAATGTTAGGAACTATTAGTAAAAAACAGAGAATGAAACAGAAAACATCATTATACCTTCACATAAGTTCACAGAAATGCTATTCAATTTGTGCTCCTTCCACTTCCAAGGAGACACACTTCAACAGTAAAGAAACATAGAGGGGCAACAGGAATGAGACAAGATACGGAACCAGCCAGAAAAGAAAGAGCAGTTGGAAAGGTAAATGCTAAAAGTTTATACGATCTTGAAAGCAGCTAGGCAAACCTATGGAGGAAAAATCCATGCAAAGTATGCACGCTGGCTCCTCCATTTCAAACACTACAATGAGATATTTTTCTAGGGCAGTAACATTACGTGATTGCCCTCTTCATTAGGCAACTGGTATTGGCTGCCACCACGGACAGGATACTCCACAATATTGACTCCTGATCTTTCTTAAGGGAATTATCTGGTTTATATGATTCTGAATGTGCAAACAGACAGTATATGAACCCTTGAAATCTTGATTCCATTTTATATACACTTTTCCATTGCTTTTTTGCTACTGGAAGTTTGTAACCAAGAATGCCCATCCTGCAGAGTCCAGGAGTAGCTTCATTACAGATAAAAAGATGCTGTGGTCTTCCTGCAAGTAAACAAAAGCTTCTCTGTCACTTCTTTTGTTGAATATATGCCTGAATATTTGTTTCTTCAAGACATTCTGTAAACACACGAGCTAGGAAACTAGATATCTTGCCCAAGCAACTGTCCTCTAGTGATGGGGGGAGGGGGGAAGGTGTTCCCTACTACAGGTAAGAGAAGTTCAGCTTCAGTTAGAACTAAGGATCTGGTTTCGCTTCCTATTGCCCTCCTCTGGGCCTGAAGGTGGCAGCATCAAGATGCTAATAATTTAACAGTACTAATCAAACAGAACATCAGTTACTCTTAAAAATAAATTTGATGTGCAATTAAAAAAATGAATAGTTTAACTAACAGGTTCTCAAAGGATACAGGCATCAAGGGCAATGGGTTATACTAATTAATTTTAAATAATGTCTCAATTATTTTGTTGAAATCATGCACAACAGGAGTTCAATAATTGGTTTTAAATAATAAATGCAAGTTACGTTCTAGATGACAGACTTTCTTAAAACATATTCCTAAGGCAAAATTAAAAACCTACTGTTCTCTTGTATTTATTACGTCTGTTCATATCCTGCCACATGTCAGCAAGCAGAGGGCATGACCTGCTTGTTTTAATGTATCTCCTTAAGATCTATAGGTAGTATAAACATTACTTCATCACTTCAAGAACTTCAACTGCAACATAAGTACCATATCTAACAGGAAAAGAAAATTGATATAAAACTTAGGAAAAAAGACACCACAAAGCAGAGATGTATAGTAAGACATCAGAGGTCTGAGAGCAAATGACAGAGTGATGCAAGCAAATAGACATACAGCTACTTTGGTCTTATTATTTTCTGCCTTAAAGTGGATATATCAGAAGTGAGCAGAAAGGCAACAATGGAAACCAGCTTCAGCACTTCTGGTTTTAAATTTTTTATCAATATGGAAAATACTGCTTCGACTCAAAATTGCCTTCCTAGAGTAGACCACACTTGGCTATGAGCTTGCAACAGGATTTTGAAATTATGTTAAACTGTATTATTTAATTTTACATTTTAAAAAAAAGAGAGAACAATAATGTAATTTTACAGATATTTGCATACAAAATCAATAGGCAATAGCAAAACATGGACTGGTATGGATAGCATCCAAATAGTTTAGTAATGGTCTTGTTAGGATCTTCTTACTGTCAAACCACATAAATCTTAAAGAAACCTTTAAACTGAAACTTGTTGGAAACTGGGAGATTTTAAGGTGAAACATACCATTTATATTTGCTGTTTCCTACTTGCAAGCTTACAAACGTTGTTGGAAAGAGAGTTCTGAATTGAATATACAGGTCTGAGTGTTACGCACTCTCGGGTAGACTCTAACATGGTCAGGAAAGATGTTCATGTACTACAAATGTGACCCAAATGTCAAAGGCCACTGTCAAATTGCATTTACCCCATACACAGTTGAAATCAAATAATGGGATTCTTTGCGACTGATGGAGATAGACAAGGAGTACTCTAAGTACACAAGGTCTGAATGGTACATTACCTGTTTGGGAAGTGTATTTTGACAAAAGCATTTTGTAAGTGAAAAAAAACTTGGTGGTGTAAGCAGTGGGGTTACATTTTAGAATGCAATCTGATTAAGCCTGTGTCTAGCCAGAGAATCACCGTGAAAGACTCACTATATGGTACTGGCAAACCTGCATAACTTCTGTCATTTTTTTCATTATGATTAACGTAATAGTAAACAAACTCGGGATTACCAACTGTCAGTTCCCTTTAATAAGACTATCTTTTCAATCCCTTAGAGCTTTAATAGCATAATTTATTCTGGCTGAAAATGCTATATAGTAAGTATTTTATTTAAGCTAAAATTTCTGAAAATATTTAGCCATACGGGTTTTAAAATGTTCCCAAAGAAAAACAAGGTACACACGACATTGTGCCTATGCTAAAAAAATGTTAACTAAACTAAGACCCCTAAACTTTGGATCAAGGACTTTAAACTTGGCAGATAAGGTTCTCCATGTGAACTAATCTATATGTAGGCTTTCTGGGCTGCAAAATTCTTACAAAATTTACCTATGTCATACACTTTTATTAAAATAATGTTCATAAATAGGAATACTTAGGTCAACATTTCAGAAGAGTTCACTGTTGCTACATTTTCAGATCTCCCACCAAGTCCTTCCATAAACAAACAAGAGTGAACACAATCCCAGAGTGGTGAGGAATGATACAGCCAAGCTCATGACTCCCATTGAGTACTGGAAATTTGTGATACTAGCAGTTTGTGAATCTCAAGTTTCTTTCAGAAGGGAATCAAGATTCCTGTGTCAGAATTTTGGGGCCTTTTTTTGTTGGCTGGTTTTTTTTGTTGTTGTTGTTGTGGTGGTCTGTTTTGGTTTTTTTTCCAAATCAAGGGTTGTACATGAAGAAGTCAGCAGTAGCAAGAATATTACTGAAATCAGAGTCAAACACTCAAGCTGAGGCTTTCATGGCTACAACAAAATTAACTAGCCTACATCGCTCAGATCATAATGTGCTCCTTAACCAAAACACCACATACATTATTTCTTAAACGCTTTAGGTCTTCCAGGACACTGAATAGATCTCGCATTGAATCAAAGCACAATAATAAAGGAGATTGTTCATCATAGGACCACTGTCTGATTTGTTATAGAAAGTATATAATCAATAAAATACGATCTTGCAGAGAGAGAAAAAAAGTACGGCTTCCTGGCTCACACTATGGAAATAGTTTTTCTTCCTGAGATTTCAGGAACTGAAGAAAGCAGATTTCTGATGCTTTAATATTGTATGGTTTTGTTTTGTTTTTTTAACTTTTTACCTGACTTAGTGATGTGGTCCTGCTAGCAGAAATGTTTATTTCTCACGAATGAAATGGAAATGGATAGAAATTTTCTATAAATAAAGCCTTATATAACACTTAGGACTTTAAGAAGCTAAGTAGTAAATGTGACCCACGTTATGGAGATCTGTGACCTTATGCTCTCAGCAATTCTGTTTCCTTTCTACAAACTGGGGTTAATTCCACCCCTCACCCTCAAGGATCTTGTGAAGATTAATTAGCGTTTGTGAAAAATTCAGATAATATAGTGATGAGTACCACCAAAGATGTCTTCAGGAAATTAATAATTCCTTCTTCTTTAGAGCAGGAACTGAACAGACTACAGTAAATTATATATGGGGTAACACAATGGACAAGGGGAAAAGACAAAATATTGAAAAGCTGCTTATTAGCTGAGCAGTATTTATTCTATGTACTTAATAAAAAAGGAATCCTATAAAGACTGCTGTAATCCAAATGTAAAAGATGCAGACTAAGAGTGGATGAATCATTCTGATTCCTCACCTTCCTAACTTCTGAGTTCTATGCAAACATAATAATTTTCTCTTTTTTTTTTCCTTTTGATACAGCAATGCTTGAGATCAGAACCAATACAGAATCCCAGAATCCCAGAATCATTAAGGTTGGAAAAGACTTCTAAGATCATCAAGTTCAACCATCTACCTAACATTACCATGACCACTAAATCATGTCCCACAGTGCCACATCTACACGGTTTTTGAGTATCTCCAGGAATAGTGAGTCTACCACCTCCCTGGGCAGTCTGTTCCAATGCCTCATCACTCTTGCAGTACAGTTTTTCCTAATACCCAATCTAAACCTTCCCTGGCGCAACTTCAGCCCACTTCCTCTCATCCTCTCACTAGTCACCTGGGAGATGAGACCAACGTCCACCTCTCTACAATCTCCTTTCAGGTAGTTGCAGACAGCAGTAAGGTCTCTCCTCAGCCTCCTCTTCTCCAGACTAAACAATGCTAGTTCCCTCAGTAGGTGTTCATGTTCTCCAGACCCCTCACCAGCTTTGTTGCCCTTCTCTGAAGCCGCTCCAGCACCTCAATGTCTTTCTTACACTGCGGCTCCCAAAACTGAACACAGTACTCAAAACCACTTTTAGGCTGATGAGTGATGATTACCCTTCACTGTCCATGACTGATAATATTGCAGACCAGAAAACACTCCAGTTTGATTTTTTTATTTCAGCAAACTGTATGAGAAATATAAACTATATTTAAATTACAATATAAAAATTAACATCTAGCTAGAGAAGCATTTTCAGTAAAGTATTTTTAATTACTAAAGTTGAAACCTGCAACTTCCTACAATCATAGGGTGCACATTTTTTTCCTGAACTGTTGTTACAGACCGGTAATAAATTACCCAGCAATCTTCACCAATTACAAGCTAGTAGTATTTAGCAACACAGTGTCGTTAAAAATGTTTTTAAATAATCATCAGTAAATGCAAGTTTCAACTTTTTCTACAATTTTCAGGTTTCTAATAATGGAGTATTTAAGTCTTATAAATCTAAGAAATCTAATTAGACAATGTTAAGCTCTCTAGAGCTGAAGTCACAGATGTTTCATACTGCGAAAATCAGCAAGCCCCAGGGTTTGTTTGGTCTAGTATAGTGTCAAATTTTCATGGATAATTTAATAGCTAATAACTCTTAATTCTTTCCTGTAAACCAAGAGATGATAAATAATGATTACTCTAAAGCCATAAAATTAACCCCCCGGGCTAAACAAAAAGTTTTCAGGAACCACTGAAGAGATTAATTTCTGCTACTTAATGTTTCTTTATTACTAATTGTCCCTGAGTTGTATACATCTCACAATATGAAAGAAAATGCAAATAAATCCACTGAAATCATGCAATTCAGAAAGAAATATACATTAAGCATGCTTTATGTATCTTTCATCTATCACATATATCAGTTAGACTTCAGTGATTTTTCTTTTTTTCTCATCAGATTCTGACAACAACAGTTCATGGTCACATCCACTGTTTACTCCAATAAAATAGCTGTTTCTATCTAGAAAAGTAGTATTTTCTGCTTTCAAAGCTGCTTTTAAAAAAAAATAAAAAAATTTAAAAACCTTTTTTCTCCTTTGCAAAACTGTCAAATAAAATACAATACTTCTTATTGCTTGAAATAGAACCAGACATACAAAGGTAATTAGCGAGTTTGCATTAGAGAGTCTGCATTCTGTGAGAAGATATATTGATTTTTTTTTCTCCGGAAAATCGTTAGAATAACATTTAGCTGTTTTTAATAAGGCTAACAGCAGGTTGGGGCTTATTTGTTTTCACAAAATCATTAACAGAGTCACTGTGGGTACACTAGGTGAACAACACTCTATTGCAAAGGTTTCCTAGACATTTTTAGCGGACCTACCTCATACATAAGATGTGTTTGCAGATAATCACCCTTTTTCTATGATCCATCAGTCCGGCTGGTAACAGTCTTTCTCCCTCTTACTCTTTGTAAAGCAGAGGTGATGGCTTTAATCAGAATGGAAATAGAGTGCTGGCAATAAATAATGGGACTCATGCCTAAATGACAAAATTCCGCAAAATCAGAAAACAAATTCTGAAGACATAGTACAGTATTTGGGAATAGCAGTTCTAACCGAACTTAATCAAAAGTTATGTGCAAAACTGCAAGGAGACTTACAGAGTTGTGCTACCACTGGAAAAAAAAAAAAAAGAATGGATACATCACATACAGTCTTTGAGGAAAATGTCTTTCAATTGGTCATAAATAAAATGACCAAAGGACAAAACCAGGAAGTTATACTCAACTGTTCCTCATCTCTGTTTCTTATAACTGCTTAATTACTCGAGAAGTGTACCATAGAGAACTTACTTCAGACACAAAAATGACATTATGAGGTTAATAATAAATTGCTTCAGAATTGAAAGGAAAATAAAACCATTCGAACAATTTCTAGTGTTTCAAATTATCAGCAAAGACTACAAGAGTTGAGTGATTATCTTAATCCACTAGGCAGATCCAGCCAGAGAAGCAAATAACATGTACAAACATGTGGAGAACAATATGGAGAAAATACAGAAAATGTTCCAGTACCGTTATATACAGTGATCTTTAATGTAAAATACCATTTGCAGTTATCGTTTCTCAATTTGAAGAACCAGACTGCACAGTTCAGAACTCACTTAAGACAGAGATCAAAGACTCTAGGTAAGAATATGAAAACACAAAAAAATACTAACACAGAGAATTTAGATAGGCAGTTCTGTTCTCCCTCAGTAAAAAAAAAATAACTTCAGTTTAAATAACTGAAAGAAAAAAATAATTTTAAAGTTTTACATGACAGAATTTAAATACTATTTTTATATGATATGTATGTGTACAATAACTAGCACTGGAAGAACTTTTATTTGCACAAGAAAATGGGGTTATTTACCAATTTTATCTGTGCTTTCTGATCTCATTTGAGAATGCAATATGTAACATTATTCAGCCACTGTGTCAACAGAAAAGTTCTTCCATGTATTTTATTTCTTTAAAGCTAGATGATGCTTTGGACTTGTCTATATAATTGATTTTGAGATATATGAAAGCCAGAAAAGTTTTTCTTCTTTTAATTTCAGTTTACTTTTTTCCTTTTCCCAGCGATAGTAAGTTTGATAAGTTCAGCTTCCTAGGACCTGATGAAAAAAATCTGAATATATATATGTAAGTTGATGGAATTTGTAGCCTGAGGAAAAGGCTATGTTCAATTGCTGTATCGTATATTGATACAAATATTGTTCAGGAAGGCAAAAAGTAACAGAAATACTACTTTGAGGTTGTTTTGACAATACTAATCTGGCCAAAAATAACCAAAATAGGGTGACTCTTCCTTTGGTTTGTGTAAGTATTCTCAAATGCTGAATTAGCCTGTAAGATCCAGAACAAAGAGTTGTAGTGCTGCCACAGAAGTCTGGAAGTCAGCTGACAGGTAACATGAGGACATTGGCTGTGTCTTTGTGAATATTCTGCATGTACTCTGACAGTGAAGAATTTTCTAAAAGCTGATCAAGTACACATCCATTTCTAATTTAAACATAATTTAAATTCTTTTTTTTCTGACAAAGAGTAGGGATCTCTCCCACGACACACCAGGAATATTAGACAAGTACTTAGACTATTAAGATTTTTGCATTAGTATCAAACATTGTTCTTTCCTCGTCTCTACAAATATTTTTTGAAAGAACAATGGAAATACTGGCATGTAATGAAGTTCAAATCAAATGCAAGACACTCTTCCACAAGATTATGAAATGGTCCACAGGATAATTTCTAATAATCTATATGCATGTTCTTCTCAATGTTAGCTGAGCCTCAAAATCAGCTGACTTATGCTAAAATTCAAAACCTTTATGTTATTTTGTAATTAAACCTATCTTAGGTAGATTCGCCTCTCAAACTGATCTACATTAGCCTGTAGGCTTAGGTACATAAATAATTTACAGGTTTAACAACACATGATAGATGAGCTGAGCTCTAGAAACTGCGTGCACAGCAGATGAGAAGCAAATCCAGTTAAATTAGATGGCAACCAGGGGCAGCAAAATAACTTTTTTCCTTGCATCCGTCCTGTGTAAGATTGTATGCACAGGCAGTTGCTGCGTCCCAGCAGATATACAAGGTAGCGTCGTGACCGGCTTCCTGTCTCTTGAGAAAAGTTTGGTGCCATCACTTTCATTCGGGTTTTCTCTCTATACAGCTCATGCCAGTTTACATCTTTTCAGGTGTTGCAGAAGTAAATAGCCTAACCCGATAATATCTGTGTCTCTAATTCCAGCTGACATTAAAAAAAAAAGATTTTTTTGTGAGAAACAGCTTACTGAAAGAGCAATAGAAAGTCAGGAGCTTTTAAACTTAGATGTACTGATCAATATACAACGTGTAACAAGTCTTGTTGTTATTGAATCACAAAGTTAATTACATATTTAGCTTTTTCCCCGAAAATACCTATTAGTTGTCCATCTTCTGTAGTTTCAAAAGCCCCTGATCTTTGATTTTTTTTTCTTTTGATCTTTTATTACGGGTAAGGAATGGCCTTCTAAAAGAAGCATGCGTTGCCCTTTAATAGCTTTCTCAGCTCCCAGAATTATATCTCCAGCTGGCTGCTTCCCATCTTTTCTGCTTTCTAGCTTACAAGTCCTCATCCAGAGCAGTTTTTTACTTACAAATATTAAAAAAGTTAATATAGTTGATGCATCAAACAGTTATTTTTAGTGATTGCAGTCACATATATTCTTTTTATTTCTCAGATTTGAAAGCATCAGCTGCGTCTGATGTGGTGTTTTATGAACCCTTCAAATACTTATTCTGCTTCTATATACAGCACATTGCTGAAGTGTCACACTAAGTTGCTAGAAGAAGTTTCTAGTAAGTTATGTGTCTATGTATTTTAAATAGAGAAACAATAATATATGTTTGTATAGAAACTACAGTCAGTAAGAATTAATCTTCTTCAGCATTTAACTTGAATGACTCCAATGTTTCCAGAGCCCTGGTTTATAGAGCGGGTGGGATTCCACTCACCCTTCTCCACTGCCCCTTGGGGTAGGTGGGATGTTATCCCTCTCTTCAGAGGGCCTGGGGAGACTAGATACACTGTAGAGTTGAATGACTTGCCTTGGAAAAAGGACTCCAACCAGCACGCTGGGTATTTGGAGACTCTAAATTTGCTTTGCCCTAGTTGTGACGATTACCTACAAGCCAAAGGAAGGAGAAGTCTTATCCTATGGCTAAGGATCTATTATTAGATGGTATTTGGATTTTCTTTCTTGAAATACCTGTGGCAGTAAATCCTCAATGAGTTTTTGCCTTTCTATAGATGGAATGACGATGTTTCGTCCTCAGAAAAGAACAAGACCAGCATCTACACAGCTCAAATCTATGAACAGAATCTTCCTCTCATAACTTTAAAAAATGCCAGCCCATTAAATAAATGCAATACATTTTGGGGGCAGGGGGTGGGGTTAAATTGCAGAAAAAAATATGTTACTTAGGATTATTCCTCTAGAAAAGCTAATTTCTTTGTATGCATAATTTTAAACACTTAAAAGGAATTAGGAAATATACTTCATGAGCAATTTTAAAATTAAAAGAAAATACAGAATAACTATTGCTTCAAAACATTTTTGAACTTTCTTGTTAACTGTTAAAAGAAGTTATTCTTCTAGCCTACCAATTCTGGGGCTTCGAACAAAGATCCTGTACTAATTAGATCCAGTTTAGCATCATCGAGTTATCAGATGTTATATTAATTTCAAATTATTAGTGTCTACAGATTATACTTTTGGGTTTCAATGAGCACTCAGAAAGCCTGATATCTTTGCAAGGTGTTAACCGCGCTTTACTCATTCCACCTATCTCTGCCTTGGAGAATGTCAGCAGCCTCCCAAATACCATCTCTGTAAGAAGAAAAAAATCCCAAATAAACCAAGCTCTTGCTTGGAGTCAGCATGTTAGTGGGTACAAAGCTATGGAAAGACCATGTCGATATCGTATTCTTTTTAAATAACTGTACTCTTTTAACTTGGTCTCAGACTTTTCCCATGATTGCTTTTCCCAGCAACATCAAACAAATATCTGTCGGGTTACATCTAGAATTTACCTCTTCCCCACACCAACTGTATAAAACTATCAAAACAACACACAGAGGCACATGCATGTCTCAGCATATTTCTTTGCTCAATTATGTCTGCTTTTTTGTTTTTAAAGTTACACATTTTCTGGATTTCTTAATGTTTTTCTGAATTTATTTATTTATTTTGTCTGTACATGGATATAGAAGGAGAAGCAACAGATCTAAAATGGATTAGAAAAAAAAATATTATGCCACTGGGGTGGGGTGAGGAGATGTCAAATACTAGAACAATTTGCTCATAGCAGCATTGAAGTCTCCTTGAAAGAGTTCAAGACTCAAGTGGGCCTGATCCTGAGAAATCTGACTTAACAAGACTTGCTCTAAGCAGGCGCCTGAACTAAACTTCCATGGGTCCTATCCAGTCTCAATTATTCTACAAATGTATGAAAACAGTTGCCTGTGTTTTCCATTAAAATTATGGATCTGAAACTACAGAAATAGGGTAGAGAGGAGAAAGAAGTATGACTGTAGCCCCAGAACGATTTTGGTCCTTGCACTCAATACTTACTTACTGCTATTCAGTTTCTCTTAAATGTGAAATATGTAAACAGAATATAAAAGCGAGAATCCTACTTTCACTCTAATCAGGAAGACAGACAATCTAGCTCCCTCTTTGCTCTCATGAATCTTAAAACACCTGTGACACTGGATTTCTGCGTTTGGCAACAGTAAAATAAGGAATTAGACTTAAAGCAGAAAAAACGTGATTTGATCATCTCCATCTGAATCCTAGAAAGGTTTTCAGGCCATGAGTACTTATTTCACAGACATGTCTAACAAAGCTACAGCCTACCTTCCCGTCCAAGTGACATTCATAAAAAGCACCATTCTCAAGCAATTTGTATGGTTTATGCATCTCCTGTTAAGTCTTCTAGCTACTGTGAATACTCAGTCGCCATGCAACTTACACTCAGATTTTAAGTTTTGATTAAAAAAGGCATACAGAGAAGAAACTTTCTGACTCAATAATGCTGACTCAGCAGAAAAGTGGATAAGACTAGACTGTTCTCCTTCCAGTTCCTTCTTTTTACCCACAGCTCTTTCATCCGATTTCTGCCTGTGCAAAAGCCCAGCTCCCAGCCCCCTGCACTGCCACCACTGGCCCAGATCCAGTCCCTGGGGCTCTGCTGCCTCCTTCTGGATCTAGGCAGTTGGATCCATCTATGGTCTGGTTCCAGTTTGCTTCGATCACTTTAAACCTGTTAGGCTGTGAAATCCTTGAACACTACCAAACTGCTGGATCCCTGGCTGTGTTAGATATACTCAACAGGCAGCACCAAGGACAGACGGCTTTTCTTTTTCTTACCTACACAGTATTATCAGTAATTCTGTGTTTAAGTTCCAATATATACTCAAAACACGCAAGTTCACATTTTACGTACTGAAATGATTTTCAGTTTCCTTGTGATGCCATTCATGCATTTCTTAAATTGATTTTTAAAAAGCAGTAGTGAAAACGGCAATCAGATCTATCACTGGCTTCTCAATATAATAACAAAAAGAGCTTCACTATTCAAAAAGCAGCATTGCATAGTTTATTAATAATATAGTTAAAGAATAATTTTGAACTGGAAATTCAAAGTTATATAAAAGACATCTAAAAGCTCAGAAACTAAAAATTTCATTCATGTATACATTTCTTCCATGAGATAAATATAAGCAACTTCTGTCTTTATGTCTCCTTAATTAGATTTTTATCTGAGTGTATATAACTTAACAGAAGAACAAGACATTTGGTCCCTCAAAGCATGTTTTAATGACACAAAAAATATTAATTGGTGGCTATGAAATTTACTTTATAGTAAAGGAAAAAAAATAAACTAGCAAACACAATCTGAAATGCTAACGCACGATTCTATCTACTTTTGTTGAATACTCTCACAGCTTTTATTTTAGAAAGCAAGTACATACGGCTGTGAAACATGCTCTCACAACATGAGTTAATTGAATTATGGCTTGTAAATAAACAGACAGAAGCAATCTCTTCTCACCCAGGAAACTGGGGTGATTTTTATCTGTATAGGATTGCTTTTGCCTAAAATCTAGAAGAGTGTTTGAATGCTTTATCTGTAAATAGATACACAAAAATAGAGATGTATGAATATTCCTCTTTTAACTAAAACTGTTCATTATTTTACCTCTGATAACACAAATACAAGTTTTTCATTTGCACCTGGTGATACAAATAGTTATGCATTGACTTTAAATCTATTCTTTTAAGAGGGTACGTGTTAACATTCTTGTTATTTTTCTTTGATTTAGCCATGACCTCCAACTAAGATGCTTATACAACCTGATTGACTGATCTTGTCCACAATAACACTTGCATCTACCTATAAAGAAATCTTGTATTAGCAATAGTTATGTTTGGGCTGAAAAATTTTGTGTTGGAATCTAGGAGAGTTATTTGATGGTAATGTCTACATATGAAGAAAATTCGCACAATATGATCTGATATTCTAGCTTGGTCAAACATGGTTTTGTTTTGTTGGAGTTCACACACAGGATATAACCATCTCTTCACATCTTCTCATTTTATGAACTAGAAAAAATCATGAAAACAGGTAATCACTTATGAACCATGTCTCTGAATCCTATGCCCTATGCTGATCACCATAATGTCACAAGTGTTTTGCAATTGCCTCCAATGGCACAAGGCTTATGCACAATGCCAGGCTGTACAAATTGTCCTCTGCTGACTGGCTGCAGCTCAGAAAGGACTTCTGTTGCCAACAGCCAACAAGCTCTCCCTTTATACAAAGTGCTAGAGGCCCATGTTTTTGAAGTGGAAGGATCAGAGTGCTTAGATCTGCGGCTTTGTGAAGCTTGTTAAAGCTTTTTATTAAATTCAGCTAATTTCAGAACTGTAAAATGGTAAAGTTATTATCTTTCTGCAGTCCAAAGATAAAGTGTGTGTTCTTTTTTTCTTGGTTTGAGCTGTGTTTGGTTTTGTCCAGATTTTTTTAAGATTTACATAATTCTTTTGTAAGTGAAATGTGAAAAACATGGTATATTTTCCTACAATACTCTGTACTTCAAGTCAAGCTGGTGTTATTTATTGACTGGGGTTATTTAGACTGTCTTAGATGAGGGTAAAAATGTCTTATGAGTATGTCTGGTGATTGCACTGTAAGTTGTTATAATAGAAGTTAAAGCAAAATGCACTGAAAAAGGCTTAGATACAAATCAAATCATGATACACAGTTTTTTTTCTCCATAGGGAAGGCAATACATCTGCTGCTGTATTGCAAGAAAAGATTTAATTCAGAATAAGTGAAATCATACTGAAAATCAAGAGTAATGCTCAATAACAAAATCAAGAGAAGCATTCTGAAATATTAGTGGCCAAGAAAAAACAAATGTCAAAATGGCATAAAAATACACAGCAATCTTTTTATTGCTTTATATTACTTCATAAGATTTGTTAAACAATAAAGGATGACATTACTTTTTTAAATCATGTATCTTTTCCAAGCACATATATATAACAAATATCTTTCTGACACCAATATTTTGAGAGGTGATTTCAAAATAGATATGCATCATTTCATTACTGCAAGCAGAAGCTTCCTAAATTAGGTACATATACATCATTTAACTCTTTGTCTTTTAAGCAGTGTCATTGACAGTGCAGAGAGCTGCTTAATAATTCAAACAGGACACTTCTCTGTGAATGTCACAAAGACATCAATGTTTTTCTGCAAGTTGAGATATTTCCAGACTTTATATTTAACACCATGATGAAGTATTGCCTTACCACAATCCACACTGTGTAGTGTCTACAAATAGCAGTCTAAGATTAGAAAGATTACTTTGATATAAATGCAACTGACACACAGAAAGATCAGATATTTTGTATTTCTGAATTATAATAACCAATTATGGTGAACGCTGGTTTTTTCATGACAAAATTTGGATAAAAGCTGCTTTGAACTCAACATGAGAGATCAAGCACGACAGTAAAGACCAAGTCAAGGAAAGGTGTGAATTGATGCTGCCCTTCAGCAGCATGGGGACGTGCTGCTGCCTCTCTAAACATGGAGGAGGGTGTGTTTCCTGGTTTGGGGAACCCTGCTGTATCTCCCCTGAGATGCCTGTAGTCAATTAAAAAAGAAGCAAAAGATTCATGGCTCTTCACCTGTAGTAATACATGTGCACTATGGGTAAACTTTCTAGCCTTAAATATTTTAAGCAGATTTCAAAAATTCACTTTTATAAAGTCATGTAGATTTAAAGAAAGATAGGAAGGACCATATCACATTAAAAAAATCTATTAAACTTTCACATTTCTGTAATCATAACTACACACAGTGTATACATGTTCTTTGGGCCAAAAGGTCTTCTGTTCAGGGCTTCTCTGAAATTGGTGAACTCATCTAAGAGCGGATTAACCCTACATGGCAGAATTTCAAAATAGATCTTTGCTGCAATACCCCTCATTTTAGCTCTCCTTGCCATCTAACTAAACAGCTAAGGAACAATTCTCTAAGGAAGGGAATGCATAAAACAGAAAGAAAAGGATGGAAACAAAAACACAGAGAGAAAAGAAATATTTTTTTCTTAAAGAATGAGTGTGAATTTAAAAAAAATACAGAAGTTAAACTATTTAACACATAACCAACTTTCATCAGCACAGTATGTAACACCTTACACAGCTATACAAACAAACTATAAAAAAGTTATAGTGTCTTTTCGACTTTTATTTACTTGAAAGCAACATTGCTAGGTTTAAGCTGCAAATACATATGAAAAAACTTTTTCAGAGATGAAGGTGTTGCTAAGGCTAGTTTATAATACTATCTTCAATAACATCAAGTGATGACAGGCAAAACAGAGTTGTTAATTTGTGAACTATCATATTATTTTTCTCTCAAGAATGAATCTAATTAAAAATATTTTTTGGTTTGGTTTTTGAGTTATATGTAAATATTGTTATCTCTATTGATATTAAACTATTAGAGTTCTTTGCAAAGCAATCCAGCTGTGGCCAAAATAATTCTGAAACTATTTGTGCAATAGGCACAGTTACAACTGTAGATATTACAGGTATTGTAAGTCTTCCACCACTATTTGTGCAATAGGCACAGTTACAACTGTAGATATTATAGGTATTGTAAGTCTTCCACCACTATTTGTGCAATAGGCACAGTTACAACTGTAGATATTATAGGTATTGTAAGTCTTCCACCACCTCAGTCTAGCTGTGCTCTAACAAAATCATTATTTCCTGCACCAGAATCGTACAGTAGCCTTCTGAGTGATGAAAACTCAGTTTCTCCCTGTGAAGTCCGTCACATATTACAAGTCAATATATAATTCTAAATGCTCTATCATTACTGCCAGTACTGCTAGTCTGATTGGTAAGTAAAACTTCTCTTTGTACTCCACAAGTTCCCCATATAAGCTTTTAAATAACTAACTCCCCTGGATATTATTTGATAATGTAACCTTATGACAAATGAAAGAAATTTGCGATGTTTTGGTAACTTGGCTATTTCAAACTTAAATTTAAGTATCTGTTAACCACCAATATTCAGCACAGAGATACTATCTACTTCTACAAATCTGAAAGATACAAGTTTTAACCTTAAGATTAAGAAGATTCTGAATCGGGGTTTCCCATATCCTAGGCAAATGCTGGAATCACTGAAATATAACAAAAAACATAAACCAGTATCACCTCTGTCTTAATAGCTGTTTCTTAAATAAACCAATGAGACTTGCTTTTTTCTTTCAAGGAATACACACAGCTGTTTGTCCCCAGTTAGACGCTACAGGTTGCAGATTCTGCATGAGAGGAGTCACTAAGTGCTTGGCAGGTATAACAATTCAAACATATCCCCATGCTGAGCACTTCTTGACTTCATATGTCTCCCTGCACGGTGTGTAGGTATTCTGGTACGTTACTTTGAGACAGGCTGCAGAAACTAGTTCAGGGACTCAAAATTACTTTTTCTAGTCTCTGTGATTTGTTTTAGAAGACACACTGTTTGCAAACCAGGAAGAGTAGAATTTTCTACAAGTATGAAAATACGGAAGTTTATTCTGCCCCTCCACTAATGTCTGCCTGTTAATTGAAACTGTATTTTACTGGATAATGTTTAAACAGTTCACACGACATTGCTAATTGGAATAATCCAAATACATGTATTTTTAGTAAAGTTTCAAAGGTTATGCTGATACTGAAACAATGTACTGAATCTGAAGCTATCTATTCAATTAACCGCTAACTATGCTTTTAAATCCTTAAAACGAACATATCTGTTAAAAACCTAGTTCAAATCTAAGCAGCATCTGGAATGAGACTTACTGAAAAACATTCACCAAAACTGTGCAATTACTTTAAAACCACTAGGTATGGAAAATCAAATAAAACATTTCCCAGAAACTACCGAATCTGCGAATCCAAGAGGAAAACATTTTTGCCATGTTAATGCCACATAGTATTTCTTTTGCATTCATTTCTTTAAAAGCTCGCTATTTCTTCAGAGCACACGCACTGTTTGGGTTATTTGTAAAGTTAATGATGGATGGTTGATTGAAATGTAATGTAAAAGTCAGAAACTAATTTGGAAGAAAGAAGCAAACATTGTTTGTGATCAGAACATCACTCTTAGAAAAGATGACAAAGTAAGGGCTAGATATGAGGATTTAAGGCTCCACAACTTTAATGGCAGTTGCCTCCACCAAGAAAGAGGACTACTCTCAGTAAGAACAAAGGTAAAGAAAACGGTATGAACTTTCAACGTTTTCTAAAACATTTAGAAAGCAGAGACAAATCAAGATAACAGAGATGAAATGCCAATACAGAAGATAAGTTAACTCTGAGGTAGAAGTGTGAAAACACATATATTTTTGCTTCTATTTACAAGTTCATGACAACATATTGTAAAAGCAAGTATGTTATCAGGTCTAAGACAACAAGACTGCAATAGGCTTTGAACATTTTAAAGTTCAGACGATATTGATAATACTGATCAAACCTAATTATCAGAGGAAAGAGCTTCACCTTCTTTGTAACAATCAATGAACAAATGGTTTTGTAAAGAAGACTTGTATGATTCTACGTGAAATTTAAACCTCAAAATTCCCTAGATTTTTGTTCATTGCCTCATCATAGCTGAGGTAACTTTTAGCCAATAATATGCATACATCTTTCACAGATACTCCACAGTAACGACATCAAAACTACATTCTTCAACTAGTGTTGTTGCTTTTTTTTGCCCTGTTACACTATGTATAAATTCAGTTCTTAACCCTCAGGTATAACTGTAATTATCACAACACTGATAGAATTTTACAGTGATTAAGCTGAGACGATTAAAATGAAAAACACCCTATGGTGTCACTTAAACAAGAATCACTGAAAACTAACAGAATATATGGTTAAGCATCTTACAAGACTTAAATCTTAAATGAACAGACTGAATGACAATTCAGTCAAACGTATAAAACCAGTAGATATGATCTATGTGAAGTGCGCCAAAAGGACAGTGCAAAGAATGGTAGTAGTATTGCATTAATTGTAATTTATTCAAAGTGAGTGGTAACACTCCAAACAGCTGCTTCAACAATTCTGTTGTGTCTTGGTTTCACTGGGAGAGAATCCTAGGTGAGCCACAGCCTGCAGGCCATCAGCAGTTTGGAGTCAGCCACAGCAGCTGACCCGTGTTGGCTGCAGTTGTGTTCCATCCCATAAACTTCACCGTATAAAGGGGGAAATTTGCTGAAAGAGGAAGGCCTCCTGCTTGGCTTCCTTCTGACCCTGCTGCTCTTCCTCCTCTTGAGGGCTGCCTTCCTGTTCATTATGACCACTGTATATTTGCTAGGCTGAGTATAGCTGGCTTTGAGCCTAGTTTTGCCGTTTCATTAAATCTGTTTTCTTTCCATCCTGAAGTCTCCTCCCCTTTTCCTGAGCCCCCCTTCTTGGTTGGGGAGGGATCATTGGGTGATAAACCAACCGCTGTAGTTTAGCCCGAGAGGCTAAACATAGTCATGCTGATATTATGATGACTTTTTTTAAAGATTACTCCTTTTATAATGTTTTTCTTCTTACATTAAAGGTGCTTACACCGGATATACTTTGCTCACTTTTTACTTTTTGAGGTTCATCTCTTAGTCAATAGCCCCCAAGCTGCCTGTTACAAGCACATGAGTATGAGTTATGCCAATACTTCTGAGGTAACGCTGAGCCAAAGCCCAAGCCCATACCAGCATTCATGTCACATTTACCCCTTTAAGAATCTCTTCTCTCAAGCTCTTTGCACATCTAAGTCATTTACAGTCTTACTCTCTTTTTCCACTTGGAAAAGAGGATAGTATCACAGTGCTGCAGAAACAAATTGTTGAAAAATAATTTGCCATGACCTGTAATTCAGTGTAACCACAGCCCTCTTAAGCGAATGTGAATGTTTCCCGTTAAAGAAGACATACTTCCGAGGCAGCAGAGATAGATAAGATGGCTCTCCATTCTATATATTTACTTGTAGAACATTGTGAGCCACTTCATAACTGAACTATCCGGCTATTTGAAAAACAGCCTCTCTCACCTTTCTATAAAGTTCAAAACTCTACTGGCTGCTGTTCATGCTTCTTTCTGCTACAAGATCACGCTTGCTGAGAACATTCACATGTATCTATTACACAGTACATTTAAAACGTGTTCTTTCCATGAAACTCAGTGCTCCCGCATTACATCTAAGGCAAGGCTGTGCCAGTCAAGTTAAGATTTAGACTTTAGGTATAAAAGAAATACACATACAGGAAATATATTCTAACCTTCAGAAAAAAAAAAAATAGAGGGCTTGTGGTAAATAAAAAGTATGTACTACATAAAAGAATATTAAAACTCATAAAGGTTGTAGTTTTCAAAATGTTTTGCAAAGCTTATCAAATGTCATTTATTTTATTTAAATTGTAGTACCTTGGCTGACAGCAATATTTCCTGCACTTTTGAGTTCCACAATACTGACTCATAAGAAAAAGGGGAGAAGAATAAAACTCTGTATCTCTCTTCCCCCTCTCCTCCCCCACTTTGTTGTTGTTGTTGTTACTGCATTATGAACTTTTTGATGTCGCTTTTCTGAATTTTCTCACCTAGATGCCCCTTAAAATGCACAAGAAATAACACAAAGTTCAGTGGATATAAAAATTCAGTAGCCAAGAAATACCACTTCTTTAAAATAGGTTGGCTATGGCGAAGAATAATAAAAAAAATAATAATAAAATAAATAGAAAGACAGTATTGGAGTGCATTCTGGCACTTAAATTCTATTTTGCATGGATTCCTTTTGCTAATGAGGCAGTCACTAATCTGATTTATATCTTCTGAGAAGGGGCATATGCTCCTCTCATTTGGCCTATACGTTAGCAGCTAGTGAGTAACAAACCAAATCACAGGATACTAGTTTAGCTTTGCCCATGACGGGTAATTTGTTAGGCTGCAATTTTTCCATAATGAGTTATTTATATCTTACTATCCAATAGGCTGACATCTGGGGTTGGCAACACTTGGCAGTGCTCTTAATGAGCTCACCAGTGTTTCCACTGAAACTGCTGACATTAGTAACTGCAATGTTATACATACTGTAGAAAAAAAAAGTACAAACCTGAATGCAATAAATTAAAAAGGTCACTGAAATAGATGTTCCTTTTTGTGCTAATATGGTTTGACTGTAATTGGTAAAGAGAGAGTAAAACAAAAGAGCTTACACAAAAATTTTCACTGACAAATTTACACAAATATTTCTTTCATAACGTTTTATATCAATTATAGAAAAAGTACTTTGCACTCATGAACTTTTTAAACAAATAATAAATCATACTCAAATTAACTTAAACAAGGCAGTTGATTATCCTCTCTTCTAAAGATTAATTGAACGATGGATTCCTGGTCAGTAAATATTTGAAAATAATTCAGTTGTTAGACTGCAAGCGCCAGTGATTGAAAAAACAAATGAGAAGCAAGATTTTCACATTAGCTGTAGGCTAGGAACACATTTAACATCTCTGAGATCTGTGCACTTGTCAAAGGATATTGTCATCCTAAAACTACAGCAAGGCTTTCTCTGAAGGATACAAAAACTACTGACCGTACAAAGCATCTTAGCAAAAGTGCGAGCGTAACTGAAGACACTGGTTTCACTGTCTTTGGTGATAAGGCTTTTACATTTCTGCAAATGTGTCTGTGTCTGCCCTCAGCACCGATATCACTTGTACATACTGAGGAACCTCAGATCACCAGAAGTTTAGGGCAGTTTTTCTTCCCTATTATTTTACAGTGTTTTACGTGTATTTGACTCAAACAATTAGTTGTTATTCTTTCAAAAGACCAACTACATATAAGTTACACTTTTTACTGTGTTTTAAAAGCTTACTTATATTTATGTAAAATATTGCTACAGTCATTAATAATAGTGTTTGTTCTAATGGGTTATCTACTTGGTTCTAAATAGGCTTGTGAAATATATCAACAAATTTCAGCCATGATGATAATTCCCCTACTCCCCATACATATCTACACCTTTTTAGCTATAACAACTTTTTGCTCAAAGCACAGGAAATAGCAATGACCCTGTGTAATTATTGATTTTATCATTATATATTATAATATTATAAAGAATTAATAGAAAACATACTAGCATTTACAGAATGTATCAGAAAAGCATTTCTCATGTGCTTTAAAATTATTTTGGACCACTACTAACATGTAGCATAAATATATTATTCACTTTTTGTAAATTATTGAAGACTAATAGTTTTATAAAAATCAGACATGAGAACAAATTCATTTCTTCAGGATGTTTTTGACAGCTATAAGTGCCCATTTAAGACGGACAGCCTATCAGAAGGTTTCGATGTCATCAGGAAAACACCATTCTACATTTAGGACCTAATATACTAAGCTTCATAGCAGCAACAGAAAGCCTTTCAGAAATCTCATGGAAAATATACTGAAGACCGAGACACAAAATAAGTTTTCTTTAAAATATCTTTTCACAAAGGTTGAGTTCTGCGACGAAAGCTTCGATGCTTTACAATTGTTGAAGTTTACTATGAATGTTTCCTGTAATCCAAAGTTGACAAATACAAAATAGAATCAGATTTTTATATATCACAATTTAAACGGCTATTGTGACATTATATAAATATATATGTGATATGTATTACAATTTAAAGATATTAAGAGCTTTGTTTGATGCTAAAACTTAGAATAAAATCAGAATTCACAATCAAGGACTTTTCAAAGTGATTTTAAAACTCTAATTTCATTTGGAGAAACTAAATATAGGATATCTCTTTATTCTTCCTCATTCTAAGAATATCTTCTGTAGCTTCAAAATGCATCATTTACCCACAATTATCTGTTCGCACAGTGTTCCCAGATGTAGGACTCCCAAAGTGCAATCCCACTCAACTGCACAGCTATTCTCAGAAAGTCTGAAGCATGTTAGAGTTTATGGAATAATTTATATATTTTTTATTCAAATATCATATGCAAGTGCGTACACTGTGATTTAGCACTTAACTAAATTACCTTAAAGAAAACACCAAGTTTTTCACCAATGAAATAAAAGCAAACTACTATGACTGACAGTATTAGGAATTTACTATCATAAGATACATTTTTCTACTGTCATACTCTTCTCAGCCTTTTTTCTCTAAAGAGAGAAAACTGCTTTGTAAAAGCATGACAGTTAGTAATGGTTTTAGTTATACGGCACACTTCATACTAATGGTCTACTTAGAGTAGTTTATGAAGGCAGTGAAATTAAAGGCATAGCATCATGCAAATGGCAAAATATGCATAAACAAACAGGAAATGAGACCTCCACAAGCTTATGGTAGAGGTACTCACAAGTTAATAGTAAAAATAAATATGTAATTATTGTTTCACTGCATCTAAACATTATGATTATAGTCTTCCTTCAATCTCCTTTGGCATATATAAACTCCATATAAAATCCAAATACACTAATATCAATAGCTTTTTCATTAGATTCTGCAGACTTTGATCACACTCTATATTTGAAATGGCTTCATTAAAGAAAGTACATGAGGGAAATAGTGCATCATTCAGTTAGATTTTCCTGAGATATCATGGAATAATCTCTGGTGTATCTACACAGGTACCGTGCTGCTGGCTCTGAAGAAATTATTAAAAGTCACAGATCCTATCAGGTGTCATAGATACGTAAGCTTATTCAGTAAATGCAAAGAAGAAAGCCTTTACAAATGGAGAGAATACATGACAAACAAGCAAACTGTTCCTATTCAAAAGAATGAATTAGGATAGTCAGGAAGCCAACCATCTGGACTAAATATCAGTAGCTGAATATGAATGACTAGTGAGAGAAAGAAGTCTAACTTGGTGTGCTTCATTTTACAAGACAGCCATAGCATAGAAAAGTTTCATCTTATTAAAAGAAAACTGGTTAGAGCCAATTAATGACAGAAAAGTATAGATGAAGATAAAAAAACCCAAAACAACAAAACTTTAGTAGATAGAGATAAAAATACTTAAGGATTTTTTTTACTTCAGAACTTGGAAAGTAAAAGCAGGGCTGAATATGACCCAGAAAATTAAAAATCTAAAAGCTTAGAAAAATTAGTTCTAAGAATGAATGCAAACAAACACTGAATAAAGAGTAAGATCCTTAACACAAGTTTGCACATAAAACCCAATCTGTGAGGGAGGCCTCTCATTTATATCACAGACTGGCTCTGAATCATGTGGAAATCATTAGGATATCACCTGATTGCCTTCATTTCTATTTAAATAACTATGACAGACTACCTCATGGTGAAAACACAAAATAAACGCAGAATACCTTTAATTAAAAGGTAACAGTACAAATGTATTTTGGCCTCAGAACTTAAAACAGAAATTAAAACCAGGTAATTAAACTACCTGAGGCCACTGATCAATCCCATATTGTCCTGAGTAATGCTCTGGTCTGCATGTTTGCTTGCAAAGTTTGCATGTGCAGCTCGCATGCTTTCGATACTTTACTCCTAAAAGAAATCAAATCATAAGCCCTGGTTGGTGCAAAGAAACTGAAAAAGTTTTATCAGTTTTGCTTAGATTTATGTACCATATGTGTAAGAGAGTCAACCTGTCCAAAGGCAAGCATTTGCTTGCGTACCAGAAGAAATTAGACAGAAGATGGAACTCCATTCAATACAGAACATATCTACTGCATAGTGAAAGACCTTCACTCATGTCTAAAATGTTATAGTTCTCCATTCATAGATTTCTATGACATTTGCTACAATTGGTTTTAGTAAGAAAGGGTTTTGTATACGTATGAGTTCCACAGGGAATAAAGAAAACAAGTACAGACATCTGCTGTAAAGTGTATATACAGTGGGCTGACATATTCTTGGGAAGTGTAAGGAAAGAAACAGATATTGCAACACTTATGTCACAGTTAAAAATTCTCTAAATGCTAGGGAACTTGTGCAAGAAAATACTTGGAAAATAACACACTGAAACATTGGGTATCAAAAAAACCCTCCTTTTTACGTGGTGGTGTAAACTGAGAAGGAGAAAAAAAGACAGAGATTTCTCTCATACTACTGAGGCTCTTAAATTAGATCTTATGATTTGGTTAACTGATGATTTCTGAATCACAATGGATTCTATTTGAAATTTGCAGCAGGAGCGGAGCTGATCTTCATTATTACTGTTCTTTTTAATTCAATATCCTCAGGACTCTTCTGAAATGCTTTAAAATATTTAGCTACTTAGAACACTCGTTTCAAGTAAGATACGAATGTGTAGCCAAAAGAATGGGAGAAATAACAAAAAATTACATTCTGTAAGTCATCTAGTATAAAATAAATGATGAAAAAATCTTCTTTTTATGGGACTGTTGTAATTCACTCTCAGAAAACTGCAATGTCCATTCAATCTAATTTTAAAGAGGGAAAGAGAAGCGAGTGGGGAGAGCTCAACGGCCACATGGATAAAAGCATATAGAATACAATAAGAAGTATTTAGTAGAGGTCTGCTTATAGCTCTTTATTCCACCCTTCCCTCCAATTACCATTGAATTTATAGCCAGAAGTCAGTAATTTATAGCATCTGTATAGTTTGCATCAATTAGTGAGGTTCTACTATAGATAAGTGGAAACATTTGCACATACCCTAAAATGCCTGTGTCACAAGAAAGATGAGTGCAGCACAATGCTAGAAGGAAATACTGCTCTAATATAGTGTGGATATAAAATATAACTCCCGCACCCTAATTTAGTCATCACTTCAAAATACAAATGTTTTATCTTGTTATTTGTGGTAACCTTAATCTCAGTCAAACTCTGTCTTTGGTTTGATATGAAAGATCTGGGAAAAGTGACTGATCTTACACTGCCATCTCAATATTGTTCATATACTCAGCGCTTTGTTGTTTTCAAAATGTGTTTCTATGTTGATAGTTTTAAGGTGAAGCAGTACTTCAGAGACTGTACCCGCATCTTGAATTATTGTATATTTAAGGGTTTTTTCTAAGGGTTTTCTCTGAGAAATAAAAGCAGGAACACTTGGAGAATTCACACTCTTTATGTGCTGAGTAAATCATTTAAATTATAGATGCTCTCTATGGAAAACAGAATCTATTTAGACCTAAGGCATTAGAAAAAAAGGTAGCTTCCTTAGATTTATACCCTCAATAGAAGATACTTTGAAATTTTCATGCAGGCCTTGCTGCAATGCCTACCGTTATATTATTGTTTCCTGTCAATGACTATACAGATTATTCAGTCTGCCCAGGATGAAATACTGAATATGAGCTCATTTCCCTGGGAAGATGCTAAGATGTGGCTAACTTACAACTCTTTCTCTGCTTCCCATTCACTCTGAAAGGTACTTTGTCTCTTAGCTTGACATATTTCACCTTTTACCACTTACTGAATTCCTTTGTCTTACTCAATAGCCATCTTGTACTAGGAGCAGAGAGCGAACGTTTCCTTATCTTTACAATCTTGCCCATGTGGCCACACCAGAATTTTGCACTTGAGTCCTGGTTATAAATGTCCATAAGGACTACCTGCTAGGATGTTGCCAGTCTCCTGTGTGTGCATTTTGCCCCATTTGCAGAAAAGAGCCTTGTGTGAGTGTCTGGATTGCATAGACCACATATATATCCCAGGGTCCACCAGACAGAGCTTAGACAGTGTCCACAGCTATTTGAGGCCAAGCGTAACTGCTCTGAGGGTAACCTTGAATAAGGCACATACGTGGATTATTTCTCTAAGTTAGTAGCAATTGGGAGAAGACTATACTACTCTAACTTTCATGGGTGGAAAGATAGCTCTGAAAATGTTAGTGTAATACTCATAAGCAAGAGTTCCATCTTAGAGAATGAGTGACGCGTAATTCCTCTATTTGCATTACATGATGCCAGAAGGAAACGCGTAGATTTTGCAAGCGCCCTGAAGCGCAATATATTAACAACAGCTTTCTACATATGCTAACCTTGAAGTTGTATGGCTCCATTACTGTCACTGATTTGAAGCTTAGGAGTGTAGCAAACCGAATTACGTGCTGCAATGTTAGTCACTGATATTTAGCTTCTTTCTTGTCTATGCTCTTTCTATAGACAAACAGTTGTGGTTTTCACGGATATGATTAAAGAACTCTTAAACAACAGTTTGTGAAAACATTTTTTTCTTCAAGTTTAATACACACTATGATGATTTGTTGTCTTAGCCAACTATAGCTGTGATTCTCTTCCTTAACCTGTGAATTTCTGTAATATTCATTTTTATCTACAGTGAAGGTAATAAAGATTTAAATTTACAACTTCCCATGTACAGTCTTACAAATGTATTTTCAGGGAACTTTTGTGACATTAATATTGTTGGATACAGAAAATAATTTAGCAAAAGGAACTGATGTCAGTCCAGGGCAAGCTAGTGACTGTCAAGAAAGTTTTTAAAATAAAATTAGGTTGGATTTCCTCACGTGACACACATCTGCACCGCCTTTTTCCTCTGCCTCCCTAATCCAAGACATTGTGAGGAGTTTTAAAGTATTTCAATACTATGTTCAAGGAGCAATAAATAACTAGACCAAGGAAAAGGATAATACAGAGAGATATGAGCTGCATCATCACTTTCGAACTTACAAGCTGCTATTTTTGTTGTTTGTTTACTGCTCTATTTCCACTTTGATCTGATTTTGCCTGAATTTAACACCTGCCTTTTTCTTTACCACTTCTGAGAACAGAAAGAAAACTTTTCTAAGATCCTTTCGAGCTCCATCACCATCGTTTCAGTAAAAGAATCATGAAGTTTCTTATTAATCAGGGATTACTTTTTTTTTAATTGAATATAAAATTCCATTGATACCTTCATTTCAGGTAGTCAGGATGTCAAATTAACTGTTTTAATTAATGTTTTAAGAATAAGGTAATTTTAGATGGCAATTCACTATTGCCGTCTAAAATTAGCATGAAGGTCTTTATTCTTTGTACCTGAAGTCAAAAGAACTGTTGCTGTCTCCCTCAGGAAGTGACTTTTTCATGGGTTTACTATAGCATCCACTGATCTCAACAGAAGAAACAAAATCTCAAAATTACTGAGGAAAATACCAAATATGAAATCCAAACAGTTAAAAATAGCTTTCAAATAAAAGGTGTGAGTAGCAGAAGCTGCCCATACATGTTTATTTTACTTTAGAGAGAAAGGGAAAGCAACTTTTCAGAGAAAAATACGAGTTCTATTTAATCTGACCATTCCCAAAGTATGGAGCTTTCTTGACATTAAATAACCTTGCTAAAAAGAGGAGACAAACCTGCAGAAATAAAAATCATGATAAGAAAAATTCTTAATGTAGAAAGTTAATCAACTGTAATAGTTCAACTTATTTGCAGTTAAACTGTGTCTTTATATTGTTTTAATGTATCTGTAACTGGTGAATTTCAGTCAATGTAAGTAGCCTGTGGTCAAAGGAGAGCTTTTATCATTTATAGACTCTTGCTAAACTGTAGCCTTTCCTGTTGCATCTTGACCTGTAGATTGAGTGCTCTGCCTTTACTACTCTGAGATTGGATTACTCACTGAACCCTGCACAAGGCTGCCTACAAAGCTATTCTGCTACTTCAGTACAGCGGCAGGATTTATTGTATTTATACAATGAAAAAATCCTGCCTACCACCCCTGAACTGATAAGAAGGAGTTAAATACTAAATTCAATTATCTCCTCATTCAGGATGTTACAACAGATTTGGAAATTTCAATTTTTCAGTATCTTTCATTACTATCTTATATTTGGAGTTGATTAAAACATTAATTCTGACCTAATGTCAGAAATAAAAAGAGCAAACTACCTCCAGACTTTTGATTTGGAATATTGCAAAGATTTGTAATCTTTTTTTTTTCATTTGATAGATACTCCAGTTTCAAACAGAAAGGAGGATTAGTGAATTGGATCAAAGCAAATAGTATTTTTGACAACCTCCTCAGATAAAGTTTTGATGTGATGGAAAAGAGTAAGCTAGCTCTGGCCATCAGTAACCAGAGGCTTTGGACAGCTTTGTGAAAAAAAACAAACAACAACAAAATACCAGAATAAAATTAAGCTAATAAAACCACTAATTGTGTTCACTAAAATTTAAAGGAAGATGTTTAAAGTGCAAAGTGTACTTGTAGGATGCACTAGAAGAAGACATTGCTGACTGATGAATAAATAAGGACCGATGGGGACATGAAATACCTAGCCAGAGGATGGTGAAACATTCAGAAAAGGAAAAAAAAAAAAAAAAAAAAAGTCTAAACTCTTTTTCTTGAGCAGCAAGCCCAGCGGCGCTGCTGTATGAAGTCCAATGGACTTCATACTTAATAACAATACTGAGAAACAGAGGTAATTAATTAGATAAGCTTCTAGGCAATAAGAAGAGAACAATCTTTTAAGCAGATGTCTTCACAAACAGTACTAGTGAGGCAGCTTTAAATTATAGCACAGAATATTACGGTAAGTGGCTGCATGAAAAGTGCAGGGGCAGACATTTGGGGCAGTGACCCATTTGTTGGTGGTCAAAGCCCATGAGTCAAAGCCTAGAACAACAAATTTATGAGGTTACTCTGGCCTTTGTTCACAAATACAAACATTTCATATCTTTATTTACGGGAGGCATAAACTATTTATTTCCATGGTCCCAGAGCACCTGACAGCCTTCCTAGGCTTTTGAGAGAAAAGAGAATTATTTTCCCATTACAAATGTATCCTGGAAAAGAAATGAAGTGTAACTTTTCTATCACTTAGACTGTGATTAATTTGCTTACAGCAGATTTTGTGTTGCATTTCATTTGCTTAGGGCTAGTTTCTGGCACTGTCAATTACACTGAATCATACAGAAGTACTCAGTTATAGAAATCATATGATTTGTTAGAGCCCCTGCAAGTAACAATATCAGCACGTGTAAAACGGTCTTATATTTCTTCTGGTTCCCTCATGAAACACAACTGCATAATGCAAAGGAGCAGAACACCTTAAAGCTAAGTTTCTTTCTTCATCGACTGGAGGCTTTTCTATCTGCACTCACCAACTCACTAAGAGTCCCAGGAAGTTATACTGAAAGGTGAATTCAATGCAGGTGCTGGAAAGATATGAATAATGAGTAATCAGTGACTTCTTGTGCATTAAACTATTAGTGGCTTCCAAACCTGGATCCTAATGACCAGTTATCTTCTTCAGATGTGACACAAGCTGCAAAAGTTCAGAAACTTTGATGGCTTTCAAGGGGCTATTTACATCCTCCAAATGTTTCCAGGCTGCAGCTCCATTGCACCTGGAATACACGGGAAGGCTGCATGGACATAATCACACTATCTTCGTAGTATCCAGATATTCTCTGAGTAGGAAAAATGTAGTTGCGTGACTAGAGAAGGTTAACAGTCTCTTACCATTCTTTCGCCTCTAGTTGTACAATAACTGGTTTAAATGTCTCCTTTGAAAATAGACTATTGAATAAAATAAATGGGTGTTTCTTTCAAAGAATGCATGCATTTGAAAGATTACTTTTCTCATACATTGTACATTATTCGCTGACAAGATCTTGGATTTCTATTAAAAATAGTCCATTCTGTCAGGAACTTTCAATGACAAAATACCTATTTACTCTGTAAACACACAGAGAAGCATAGAAAATGAGGCACTGTTTTTGATAGCTCTGGGTAATGTTATATAGTGTAGTATGTAACTACTGATTCCGTCTTTGAACGGAGAAAAAAGAAAACAAACAGAACAAATATACCCATTGCATTATTAACTCATTAAAAGATTAAAATATCCCATTAAAATTAAATTAAAGCCTATCAGGGTTCATCAGCACCCTCAACTACAGGTAGCAATCTATATATATCGTACCCCATTATAAGCCTCACACTTAGCGAATGAAGGCTTCCACTAACACAGCTCCACAGCCTGTGATGCGAGCCGGCTCATCAGCTGGTGATGGAGTCAGGGGAAAAAGGGCACACGCTCTATTACCACACTTGGAGATTTGTTTGGGATCTTGGCTTAGGAGTCAAGCTGTCTTCAGAATAAACTTTCTAAAGACTAAAATAACATTCACCGACTGCTACAAGAAATACACTGGACTGCCCCAAGTGTTGTGCTTGGTTGACTAACGAAGAAATATAGCAAGACGACTGTTGGCACATAGAATGTGCTGGCCTCCATATAGAATGCATAACCTTTCTCAATGAATGTAAACCATAAATCTTTACATGTCCTAAGAGACAAAAACCTACTCAAAACCACCAAAATTCAAACCCTTTAATACTGCTGATCACTTTCTACCTGTATCAGGTAAATTTACAGAGAATGGGTAATTTAGACATACTGAGACAGATAAAGCTGATCGATACACGGAAGGTATATACCAGGTTGTGACATTACATAGCACAATACAATGAAATTATACATGCTCTGTTAGAGTATAGATTTATCACAAGTTTTGAAAACAAGCAGTATTTTTCCTATTTGTCTCACTTTTAATTTTGAGAAAGTCTAGTAGGACCTTAGGCTCTTCGCTAGCAGAAGCTGCAGAGAGCAAGCACTGAGTTCTTAGCCAAAGAAAACAAGTATAGGACAAGAATGTTCATGTTTAACCATTTTCTACATCAGATACAAAATCATTATACTTCACAGCTATGCTATCTTGCCCCTTTCAGAGTTAATACCCTTTGATTTCAGAGTTATTGGCCTTTTCTGGTGTTATTCATAATCAGAAGAGATTGATGCCACCTTTCTGTGAGTACCTTTAATTCTGCAGCATTCTCTTACCTTCATGCTACTGTCATTTATCTAGATGGCAAAACATATATATCTCACTCCAAAAATATAATCTCTGGCTATTTTTATCATCAGAAAAAGAATATCTGGTCATGAAACAGAACCGAATGTACGCCACATAATGGAAAAAAATGGTGACGCTGAGAAGCAATAACCTGAAAGAGTAAGTGTACAGTTTTATATCAATTACAGAGAAATCAATGAAATTGAATCTGTGCTGGGCAAACTATGGCACTTAAAAGTGCGACTAACCAATTTATGGAGAATTTAAAATATACCGTTACATTTTGCCATCAATTTTTTCCTCTCTGAGTCCATCAAGAATTTCTGTTTCTCACAAAGTATTCTCCTATAAGTTTCTCCTTCAAGATTCAAAGAGCATTATTGACAAAAAGTAAAAAAAAAGCCAACAAATAAAATTCTCAGTTCTAACAACTTTAGCAAATAATAGCTACATTGTTTGAAACCAAGAGGGTTCCATAAGATTTTGTTTAGAGTTTTAGTCTGTGGTATTCTGGCTAAGCAATATATTTTTCCTGTATTTTTCCACCTGAAGAAATAACTATAACCAATTAAAAAAATCAAACATGTTGTGGATTATATATATTAATTTGCCTACACGTGTGTCAAGTTTTCATAGACCTTTTCTCAGAGGAACTTCTATATTGGCACATGTGAGGTATAATTCACCCTTCTATTCCTGGTCTTATTACTGTACCACATTTTCCTGTGCCCAAGTATTCTTAATGGAGGGAGATTCATGTGTGAGGAAATCTGAAAAATGCAATGCACATTCAAGCTAATATGTATTTTTCCTCTAGCTTTAAAACTGTCATTATTGAATCTTATTTTTCTGAAGTAATTGGAATCAAAGAAACATCCCCCAGTTTATGTCTGTTATCAATAAGATAACAGATAGAAATAAGGTTAGAAGCATATAGGAATGATATTATTCCTATTGCCATGTAGTTCTTCTTGACAGTATTTTACATTCTTCCATAAAATCTTTCCTGTCAAAAGCAGTTTCCATCATTCAAAAAGCCAATCTTTTTTTTTCTAAAAAAAAAGCTGGTGGAGAGAAAGTTATATTAATGAGGTAGAAAAGACAACTCTAAGAGTTTCAGTCCTTTCTTATCGGAACTATCTCATATTATTTCTGGATAGTTCATTCTCAATGACAAATTTCTTTTGCTTCTCCACTGAAAATGCTTATTTTTGCTTTACAAAGAACATTTTAATAATATTCCCCAAAGATATTTGCAACATCTCCATTTGATCAACTCCTAATACATCATTGGTTTAGTTACATTTCCATTTTGTTGCAGATGGTCAGTTACTTAAATCAATAAAGCAAGCCTAACTCCTATAGTCTCTATACTTCGTCTGTAGTGAACTTTCCGTAATAAATTAAAAAGTTTTATTTGGCAGAGAAAATATTCAACTTAAATAATGCAATTAAAGGTGAGAAAAGAATAATTGTCTAGAAAATTCTCTCTGGTGATTTTATCAGTAGGAGTCCTAAACCTTTAAACACTTTCACAGTAGCAATCTGTTCATTTATCACTCTCAGATTTTATTCTAGCAGTCATTACAACCTACATAAGACATCTTCTAAATGTCAAAGGCCTATAGGAGGCCTGACATATACCTAAGTTACAAATTCTTAATTCTAACAACTTTAGCAAATAGTAGCTACATTGTTTGAAGCCAATAGGGTTCCGCAATATTTTGTTTTTAGAGTTTTAGTCTGCAGTATTGTGGCTAAGCAATATATTTTACTCCTCTGAAACAAATTTCACAGCTTCACAGAAAATAAGGAAAATTAAAATCATGATGCAAATTATATTTGCCTCGAATAGTTAATTCAACATAAGATGCTTTAAGCTGTCCATATATATATATATTCAGTTCTTGAATATATATTGCACAGACAGAATCAGAATCACAGAATCGTTGAGGCTGGAATAGACCTCTGAGACCATCAAGTCCAGCCTATGACCCAACACGACAACACCTAGCTAGACCATGGCACTGAGTGCCACATCCAATCTTTCCTTAAACACCTCCAGGGATTGCGACTCCACTCCCTCCCTGGGCAGTCCATTCCAGTGCCTAATGACCCTTTCCATGAGGAAGTGCTTCCTAATATCCAACCTAAACCTCCCCTGGCGCAACTTCAGGCCATGCCCTCTTGTCCTGTCACTAGTTGCCTGGGAGAAGAGCCCGACCCCCACCTGACTACAACCTCCTTTCAGGTAGTTGTAGAGAGTGATGAGGTCTCCCCTGAGTCTNCACAAGTCCTGTTGGAGGGACTAGCTCATCTACATCAGTATATCATTCCTGGAATGTGAAAATTTGATTTTCATTGAAAACACAAATACACACAAGTTACAGAGCAACTATAGAAAGCTGTCTATGACAAGCATAAGTTAATTTAGGTCACTAAGTGTTATACTCAAAACCCTTCAGTTACAATTAAATATTTTCCATATCTTTCTGTCATTTAATGAACTAACTCTAGAAGACTGCTAGTCTTAGTCTTAAAAGAGATTTTAAAAAATAAACAAAAAAGTTAGGACAGTTGCACATCTGCAGTGGAGAAAACAGGGAATTACAACAAACAAGACTGACAAGATTTCAGGTTGTTAGTCCTGTTATTGATGTTAATTCCTGTGGAGTAAGTAGTAAAACACAACATGACAAAATACATAGAGCCATAAATCCCCAGAACAAAAATCTAGATCCTATAAAAAGCCTAAGCATAAAAAAATAAATAAAAAAGGCTCACAAAAGTGTGATGAACTTGAAAACTCTTCAAACTAACAGACAAGAGACAAATATTATTTTAAAACCATACAAAGAAGTGTCACATACATGTATTGATTTCAATTGAAAGCAGACTTGTGCAGTAACAGATAGGTTTCAAAAAAAAAAGTACTCAAATAAACAATAAGGAAAAGAAAATGGCCAGAGAGGTCCACCTCTTGAAAGCTACTTCCTAAATAGCAATTTAGTTCTTTTGTGCAATTTCTTGAGTTTAGTTAGGTAACTCTGATGCTATAAAAAATGCAGGGGAAAATAAAAATACACTTTAAGTAAAGTATCAAAAAGAAGAAACACGTACGCTGGAAAACTCAAGCAGGCAATGCGAGTTATTTGTTTCAAGAAAACAATTGTTTTAATTTTAATTTTTCAATTAACAAATGATCACTTTGAAGGAACGTTGTCAATACCCTTTCAAGAGCCTTAATGCTCAGCTGGGACATGCATTTATTTCCCTGTAGTCAATATCTACATGTAAATTCTTCTTCACAGTTTTATTCTTGAAACGTACCAACACTCTAGTTAGCTCATGCTATTGCCCATATCCCCTTAGGTGCTCTTTCTACTTAAGAGAGTCCAGACAGTCTTCTCAGGACTCCTTGAAAGCACAATACAAAATCCTCTCTGTGTTTTAAAGCCTTAGTTCTGAAAAAAATTTTGACACTAAGCAAACACCAAGAAGATCATTACAATAAAACGCCCTTTATTGTATACCTAGAAGAAATTCAAGTTCCTCCTAGGGAGCCGAAAAGCTTGCTTGATTGTGGCATGCACAATGGGGAGGCTTTGCTACACTGCTTAGCATGGTGGCAGCTAAGGTGCTACCAACTTTTCTCCCTCTCATTCAACATTCTACTCCTGATGCAAAGAACCCTACATGAAATCATTAGGATGGGAATATTTATTTTTCCTTCCATTTCCAAGCTTGTGCTTAACAACTACAAAGAAAAAAGTCCTCACAGAAACTACCCAAAATGTCTGATTTCACGCCAAAAAGGAAACAAGTTAAGCATATTTTTAGTTATATAATCAATCATTGCAGAACATTATTAAAACACTTTAATCCATTTATTTAGATCATGCCATAAGACTGAGTATTCAAGTCCTGTATTTACAACAAAAATCCTAAGGAAATTGTGCAAGTCATCATGTATTTCTTGTGATATAAGAACTCAGAATGCAAACAGAATGCTTACTTACTAGCAATTTCTCAGTGAGGGTACTCAAATTCAAAAAGAGTAAACAGGAAAAGGACCTTGCAGTGATGTAATATATACATACCTAAAATAATAACTCACAAAACTTTAAAGGAAAGTGGTGTTATTTCAGATTAAAACCTGCGCAATATTTATTTATGTATCAACTTACTTAAAAGTATCTTTTACTAATCTGTCTTACAAGAATATCTTTAAGTCTATTACAGTTAGTATTAAGAGTTAGAGATGCATTCCAGCTCGTAATTTAGTTCTATGCACATCTGGTTTTGAATTTTGCTTATGCTGTGATGTTTTCATCGCATTGGGGCAACGTTAATGAGTCTTCAGTTAGACGTAAGGTATGTTTGGAACAGGTCCCTTCACTGCTCCCTGGTGATAGTATATTGGATTGAAGTTATTGAAACACATCCATTAAAGCCAAAAGCAGTAAACACGTCCATCAGTTTTAGCACATGTTGAAGAACTTTGCTAATTAAGAAGTACATTCTGTACCTTGCAGAAATGAACTTTTCAGTTCTTGATCAAATATTGGAACCTTCACGTAAGACAGACAATCCTCTGAGTCCTTATGGAGGGTTTGCAGTTGAATAATACAAAGAACGGGATGGTTAACAAATCTGGTATTATCAGGGTCCCATGAACACTCTGTTAAACATTTACAGTCATTTTTATACAAAACTTAACCTACAGACAATAACACTACAATTCAGATTGAAGTTCTGGACAGTTGATACTGCCGGAAAAATGAGAGATTTATCATGCATATATATATTAAAATCGAGGCATCACTTGCTTATTTTGTACTGTATCACTATGTTCTACAAACACCAGTCTCATTAAAAACAGAGCTGCTGTCCCCCTCTGTGCTCCCCCATTTCTTCTTCCATTCAACTGCCCTAAGCACCAAGGATGCCTTTGGTGCTTGTTTCAGAAGTAAGAAAAAGCTACTTCAAATTAGCTGACTTTTCTTGCTAACATAGCAGACAGGAGCCAAGAAGAAAAAAGATCAAAAGAGGAAGAAATCTTCCTCCTTGACCTGTGATCCAGCTGCCACTGCCGATGCAAAATATTGCACAATGTGAGATCTGCCTGAGTTCTGAGCTCATGAGGAGCCTTAAGGTCATGTCATTCAGGAAAGATTGATCTCCCAGGGTCATCCAACTCCCACAACTCAGCATGATGTGGAAGCTGAGAGGTCTTCCCTGTCACAGCAGCAAGATATTGCTGAGCTTATAAGTGAAATCCTGCACCTATGAGAGGAAACTGCTGCCTCTCAGGTGAGGGAAGGTTTCAGAACTAAATAGTAAATGTGAGGTAGGAGTTCCTACCTTAGCATTTGCACTGAGCTCGGCAAAAATCCTTACTTTTGTTTAGTTGTAGTTATCGATAGGCTCATTTTTCCCCATTCTTTTCTTCCATTATATATATAAAAAGAAATCAATGATTGGGCATCTATTTTGTGCTTTCCTTCTATAGGAAAGGAAAAATTAGTTTTTTAGACTAGTTAATATTGCCTTAATCTGCAAACACTGCTTAGGAGTAAAGACAAGCAAAGGGTAACACATGGCAGCCTGTTCTCAAAGCAGAGGTGAAAGAATGATGCAAAAGTTAAAATCTCCCTTTAGCCCTCCATTTGACTCTCAGGCAAAAATGTTCAGTACAACACACTTTACAAGAGAGTTCTCTTGGAAACCATCCTCTTAAACTGTGCTATTAAACACATAGGGGGAGGTGAAGCACCTACCTTCTCCACATGCCAAGGCCACTGGAGAAGATCTGTAAGTGTCTTAGAAACTGCTTTGCACAACCACAGTACTTCTTCCAGTGGAAGTGTCAGTGCTGACAACTATTAAGGACAAGATATTTCCCTTCTTCCTGTGTGGAAAATTGGTTGGAAACCAACTCGTAAATGGCCCAGACTTTTAAGAAGACTTAAAGATATGCATATGTATAGATACACATGTTTAAAGATACACATAAACATAGATACACAACATTTAAACATCTTGGTAATGGCCATATTATACTTCTATTGTAATTTCTCTATTGCTGTCCCTACAGATCTGTACAGCGTATGATTTTATTTGTTTTTTCGACCTGTATGTTGAGCCTCTACTGATTAATCCTATTTTATGCTTTGGTGCCTTCATTTCGATGTGACTTCCTTCCTGCAATAAAAGCTTGCAAATTGATCTATATTGTTGTGACGAAGGGTAGTCAAGAGTGAAACTTTCAGTTATCCGTGAGTATACTCTCAGTAAACTAATTAATTAGTTCTTCTGAACACCAATTTCTTGGTGCAAGTAGCATATGTGGTGAGGTCAGAAATGTTTTGTTACCTATTACTTCTACTGTCATAGGCAAAGGACTCCAATCCTTTTGTTACAATTAATATCTAAGGCCAAAACAATACATTTCAATTAGATTATTCATAGTATCTTCTTTGTTTGCTATGTGATTATGGCAAGCTACAACATTGTAAATTTTCATGTTTTATCAGAAGACTAATAATGCCTCTCTTTCTCAAAAACACCTCTTTCTGATCTACCTGCCACCTTGATTTCTGTAAAAATATAAACACATAAAGCTTTTGAAGAAAAATATTGAAAATATGAATATACTCCAGAGACTCAAAAGCAGGAAGGAAATAAAAATAAATACTCCTTCTAATAAAAGTTTATTGGTTTTATACAATGCCATTACTTTCAGGGGAATTAAGGATTCTTAATGGCCAATATTGGTAACAATATTGGTAACAATAGAAACCAAAAAGAATGATCCACTTCATAAATATGAGCAGGAAAAAATGTCATGTTAATAGCTGCTTCAAAATTATTCTGCAGTCTAAATGAAGAATGTAGTATGTTTGACACAAAACATATGGAAGGCCAAAAAAAGTAAGAAACATTGAACTAATGAACATGAGCAAAGAGCTATTTTAAAAAAATCATTGGGCATTTTTTTTGGAGAAGAATAGGAAATACATGTCAGAAAAAAATCTACTTGTCTATTATAAATTATTTTTCAAGAGCATGGAGACTTTGAAAGTATGCATACTTTAACATTTCAGTATTACGCTACAGGACAGGTATGTGTGACATTAGAGAGCATTCTTTCTTTGGCGAAGAGGAGGCCGAGGGGAGACTTCATTGCTCTCTACAGCTCCCTGAAGGGAGGCTGTAGTGAGGTGGGTGTCAGTCTGTTCTTCCAAGTAACAAGGACAAGAGGAAATGGCCTCAGGTTGTGCCAGGGGAGGTTAAAATCGGGTATTAGGAAAAATTTCTTCACCAAAAGGGTTGTCAAGCATTGCAACAAGCTGCCCAGGGAAGGGGTTGAGTCACGATCCCTGGAGATACTTAAAAGAGGTGTGGATGTCATGGTTTAGTGGTAGACTTAGCAGTATTAGGTTTATGACTGAATTAAATATCAAAAGTCTCTTCCAACCTAAATGATTGTATGATTCTATAAAGTCATGTGTGTTTAAAACATTAAGATGGTCTTTTTTTCCTATATTTTCATTAACAAGTGTATGTGGCATCTGTATTTGCATATTTGATTCAGTTTATTCCTTTGGATAAATGAAACTCATCTAGCACTAGTATTAAAATTTAAATTAATCTCAAGTTGCAGAATGTTCTATTAGCTCAGTGTAAACCCATAACTGCATTGATTCACTTGGAAGGTTGACATAAAATTTTCTTTCTTCATAAACTTTTGTAAAATCACTTTTAGGCTATAGAAAGCATTTCTCCCCAAACAGTTACATTGTCATAGTACCTAAATTATGCTTTATGCCAAGGAAAGCTTGTCTATATACCACAAAGCCTCAGTGAAAACGTAGCTTAGTCAGGAATAAAGCACTCTCTTAATGTACTATGATAAAATTAACCTCTTAAAGTTCAAAAAATAAAATGTCTCCTTTCACAAAGAAAACACATGTCCTGGCAATTCAGGCTGTGGTAGAGTGAACTCTACATTATAGAGATATGAGAATTTGACTTTTTACTTCCCTGCACTATCAGGAACTAGGAGGCAATGTTGCAAACCATTCAGCAACACAGCAAGACAAAATGAACTGTTTCTCACTAACCTCATCCAAGTGGTAAAGATTGTTATTAAGTTTAGAGGGGAATATGTGTTCATTGATTTTATGTCAGGGCATCAAGGACTTCAAGAAAATGGAGAGAGCTGAGACCTTCTCCAAAAGTGAACTCTGAGAAGTAAGCTAAAATTGAGTAACAGGGACTAATGAGAATGGAAACATGAATAATTCTTATTAAAGCAGCCATCTCTATAGATGTTCAGATTCGTGTTCATCTTAATTTCTAGGTACCCTAACTTCATGGAAAGCAGTTCTAAACCCTCTCCTTGGAGATCAGAAACTTACTTCTGATTTTGAACTGTAAATAATTTACAATTTATTTTGTTTTCAATATTCTTCCTAAAATGCAGAGAGTTGTTGTTTTTTTTTCCTCACTGCTGCTAGTGGAAATACCTTCTCAATTCATGCAGTGATTGCATTTCTTCTTTTTTCATACCTGACTCATAAAGATCTTGTTTATTTATATTCCCAGAATATAGGGTTTATAACAAGTTCTTACAAAAATTCTGTAGTTCTTCAGAAACATTGCAGTTCACCATATCATATTCCTGTGCAAAACATTCTGACAAGTGTAAAGAAAGAAATAATAAGTGTTCCCTCTGCTGCTTGCTGTCCAGATTTTGTTATGAAAGCCTTGAGCATCACAGTTTATTTTCTGGTTTAAAAAAATTCTAGTAAAAACGAAAGCTGTAGTAGAAGTTCTGTTATCCCATGGCTCTCAAACCAGGGTATCCATGAGAATCCAATCCAGCACTCAGAACATTTACATGACAATTTATCAGGAAAAAAAAGTTCCTGTCACAGTTGTTATTAACAGAAGCTGAGACTTACTAACACTCATGCCATTTCCCTTGATGGTAAGAGAGGAAATCCTAAAAGGCTGACATTGCTTATTCTTTTCTAAAGGAATGATCCAAAGCCACACTGATGCTCCATGCTTACAGACTGTGGATAACCTCGCCCTGTAAGCTCATTCTGTGTGAGAAGTCCCAGTTTTCATATATATTGGCCTGCACTGCCTGACTTTATAAGGGATAACGTGGAAGAATGAGCAATTGTACCTCTAATAAATAATTAAGATCGGGAGCTTGCATGGTAACATATATTTAAGTTGGTAAAACTTTTGCGTATCACTATACTACATTGCATTATCCCCACTAAAGAGGAAAATTCAGTACAGATGAATGCACATGTGGATTACTAGTTGCTAAAAAGAGCCTAAATTATGCTAAAAGATTTAGATTCACTGTATGTTTTAACATTCACAATTTATATAGTACTGTCATCATTGTTTAAGCTGTTGTCATGACATTTTACTGCAGGTACAATCCTAAAGTGTGTGCTTGGAGCAGACTGAACTACACAGTTTTGAAAAGGATATGAAATTATTTTGTAGAATAACAAATAAACATTGTTTTGAATAACACTGTTGAAATGATTCACATGGAATGAGGAAGCACTATTAGAAGTGCTGGAGGAGTCCTTTTTGACAGGAAACAAATACAGTTAAGCAAAGAGAAGTCAGACACATGGCACAAAGTATAAAAGGAAGCAGAAAGCAAAACAAGGAGGTAACAGTGAAACAGTTAAGGAGCAGAGAAAATGAGCAGAGAGATAAGTCAACCCATACCAAAAAAAAAGAAAGAAAACGAAATTATATGAATGAATTAAAAAAGCAATAGAAATCAAAGAAAAAAAAACCAAAACCAAGTGTTAACAAGTGTTAATTAGGAATAAGAAAGATGAAAAAAGTATCACAGAAAAAAATCTGAGGCAATGTGAGAAAAAGATGAAGAAACATGGCCTTGGGCACACTGCTATTAATTTAATTACTACCGATCTTCCAGTCTCTGACTTCTCTGCTGTAAGACTGTTCCTGTTCATTGCAAACCTTCACAGAGCAGCGTTAGCTTTCGGTGACTCTCTGGGGTTTTTAACTATAGGATTTCAGTGTCTGAGGTTTGGGATTGCACAATTGCTGAGAATAAATTGCATTTTCTTATAAACTTGAGTTTGGGGGAACAGACAGATTAGGAAAATGATCCCCAAACCCTCACTTTTTCCATATAACAATTCCCTTTCTTCACAAAGCAGCCACCAAGTTTTACTTATTTTATTTTAATTTTGACTATTCAAAACCAATGCTTATCATGGTTAAACCAAGTGCTTCTTCAAAGATGACGTTATTCCTGCATCTTGAGTATGTCCTGGTTTCAACTGGGATAGAGTTGTGTTTTTTTTTCCTAGTAGCTGGTAACAATGCTGAGTTTGGGATTTAGTGCGAGAATAATGTTGATAACACTCTGATGTTTAATTTATTGCTAAGTAGCGCTTATCCTAAGCCAAAGACTTTCCAGTTTCCTGTGCTTTGCCAGTGAGAAAGTGAACGAGAAGCTGGGAGGGAGCACGGCCAGGAGAGCTGGCCTAAGCCAGCCAAAGGAACTTTCCACAGCATAGAACATAATATTCAATCCATAAACAGGGGCCAGTTGGCTGAGAGGAGGAAGATCGCTCCTAGGGCATCGGTCAGCAAGTGGTGAACAATTGCAGTGTGCACCACTTGTCTTTTCGACGCTTTTATATCTCTCCCTCTTTTTGCCATATAAATTTTAATTACTATTATTATTGTATTTTATTCACGTCATTAAACTGTTCTTATCTTAATCTACAAGTTTTACTTTTTTTTTTTTTTTTTCTTCTTCTGACTCTCCTCCCTATCCCACTGGGGTGGGGTAAGGAGTGAGTGAGTGGCTGCGTGGTTTTTAGCTGCTGGCTGGACTTAAACCATGACAGAATAATAATTACTGCGGATTCTTCAAATCAGTTTGCAAAAGCTCAGGAGAAGTGTTGCCTCTAAAATGGCAGAGAATGCAGGTTGAATTTGGAGCCTGTTAAACAAGACCACAACAGTTTAAAAACCAGCTAAATAGTGTTACACATCACTGTAGTTCAAGTTGCGTACCAGTTACTTGTATTCTATTACTCATGATTTCAAGCAAGTGGAGGAAAAAAATTCACTGACCTTGAATAACCTCAAATAAATTTGGTGTATAAGCTTTAATACATATTTCCCTCTGACTGTAATATCTTTTTCAATGTGCAACTTCCCTTCTAAGAATGATAATTAAAAAAAAAAGATCATTTCATTAAGGTTTTGAAACTACTGAGATTGAATCTTTAACTGAAAAAAGTTCACTATAGTGCACGGTGAGTAGTATTAATTACTAATTTTATGCAAAATGACACACCAAATTAATTAGCAATGAGTTATTTTGGTGGATATATGCCAAACCTCAGACTGTTTTGGGCAGTAGTAGCGTGGTATTATGTATTTAACATGCTGTGGGATGTTCTGGTTACACTGGTCAATCATTAATTTCCTTTGATCCCTAGAAAGTAATTTTTGTTGCACTCAGCTGTAACTGATTGCAAACAGCTTTTTTATTCAGGCTCCTAATGTACTTTTCCCCAGTTGCTTTCCTCTGATTGAAAGTGTTTGTAGTTACACACTTTATCACACAGCACAGGACCACTGCTTTTCTGGGACTATATACTAACAGTCATTTAGTATTATATGTTAATATTATTTGCATTTATAGTGTTATTCTGAAATAAATTCTGGAAGTACAGCAATAGCAAATATTTTAAATGATCGATGGAAATTCGGGGAAATCAGAGATGTGCATATTTCTTTTTGATCTGTAATAACTAAGAATATTCCCAATATTTTACACTTTAAGCAAAAATATAGTTATTAAAAGTAGACTTTTACTTCAGTCAGGAGACTGCAAGCATGTATTATGTGTAAGTTTGTATCACCACACTATTATTACAACATTAATTATTACTATTTTATTGATTTGATTATAAATCTGGGAAACAGCTTTTCTTTAAAGCCATCCTCAACCTCGCTGCCACGAGATTTCTGGAGGAGAAAAATGTGCTTTATAGCTTGCATTATTTTTTTTTTTTTTCAAATTCTTTTATTATGGAAATGGAACTGTATTTGAAAATAGTGAAAAAAATGTAATTCAATCTATAAAAGAAAACATTTTGAGTATTAAATTTAAATATCAAATCCGACAATCACAGAATCGTTGAGACTGGAAGGGCTGAATGTGGAGATTTCTCAGCCCAACCTCCCTGGTCAAAGTAGGGTCAGCTAAAGCAGGATGCTCAGGGCTCTGTGCAGCTGTGTTTTGCATATCTCCAAAGCTGGACACTCTTAAATATTTAATTACTACATATATTTTGGATTTTTAAAGCCTACCAAAGTAAGATTTTCATTTGAAATGTAACTTCTAACTAGGCTTTCCTATTTTTCAAAAACTTGCAGAACACTTTGATTAAATCATTATTCCTTGAGCATCAAAATCAACATATCAAAACAGTAATCTAAAATTGCGCTGATATTTAGCAGAAAAATAATATTACCCAAATATCCGATGAAATAATACATTTTATATGAACAATTATTCCAATTGTGTGATTTCTGCTCTATGACAATTTTGGAAAGACATGTAATCTTGGAATCAAAACCATCTTACTCTCCTTTTGTAGAGAAGGAATATCTTCTAAATTTCCAGGTTCTGACACCATAAATCACAGAATCACAGAATGTTAGGGATTGGAAGGGACCTCAAAGGATCATCAAGTCCAATCCCCCTGCCAGAGCAGGAACCTAAATGACATCACACAGGAAGGTGTCCAGGCGGGTCTTGAATGTCTCCAGAGAAGGAGAATCCACAACCCCCCATGAGTCTTCAGATGAAGCCTTTCAGTTACTATCTCCAGTATCTCAAAACCACTCCCATCTTGTTCTATTATAATAGAATGGTTGCTGGAAGTTATTACTAGTTAACTTTCCACTTTTTATTTCAGCCTAACTGCTTCACTTTGATCTTCAGACTTAAAAATAGTCCATAGAAGATGCACTTTTTCTCTTCTCTTGAAAAAAAGAAAAAATGCATGAAAGTTAACTTGATGGAAGCATTTTTTACTTTTGTTTTCAGAGAATTTAAAACTCTTCACCAAGGAGTCCTTCTAGTGGCCTTCCAGTACCTGAATGGGGCTAAAGGAGAGCTGGAGAGGGGCTTTTTATAAGGGTGTGTGGGGATAGGACAGGAGGCAATGGTTTTAAACCAGAGCAGGGTAGATTCAGATTAGATATGAGGAAGAAGTTCTTTACTATGAGGGTGGTGAGATGCTGGAACAGGTTGCCCAGAGAAGTTGCAGATGTCTCATCCCTGGAAGTGTTTAAGACCAGGCTGGATGAGGCTCTGAGCAACCTGGTCTGGTGGGAGGTGTCCCTGCCCATGGCAGGGGGGTTGGAACTGGATGATCTTTAAGATCCCTTCCAACTCAAGCCATTCTATAATTCTATAAAGCAGTAACATTGCATTGCACACAAGAAAGCAACAGCTTCCTTCTGATTCTCTACCATTTTTATCCCTTACTTGTCTCTCAGACTATTTCATATCTACACCAACATCTAAATCATACAGAACTTGAGACTTGCTGACTTCAACTAACTGTGCCACTACAAAAATGAATGCATTTTCCTATTTTTTGGGTTCAAGTGAGAACTGGCAGGGTGCTCAGTAAGGATGATGTCTCTAGGCTGTTAATGGGAAGGAATGAGGAAAAACTGAAGATATTTTCAGTTGTCAAATTACTTACATACCTTGTGAAATCTTTAGTTCCCTGATGGTGTCAAATTTTAATGTACTACCACATTCTTCTTGGACTTTTTGTCCATCCTACTAACTGCCTCTAACAGTTCAGTCTTCATACTTAGATGTGTAAACTGCTCAAAGTATGAGTTTATTTCTCCATATTTTATTCTGTTTGTCTTTTTCTTTTTTTCCTTTCTTTCCCTGCTTAGTAAGTCACCAGGAGGCTGCAGCATACATATGTACAAAATCCTGTCAACTACTTTTCCAGTCATATTCGATTCCTTTGGAGAACTTCCAGACTTTTCAAGCCTGGAAGTTCTCTTCTGATGCAATTAAATCATCCATCACTCTACTTCATTCAACTGGCTGTGATGACAGTACAGTACTTTAATTGCTCATTCTCCCTGCTACTTTTCTTCCACTACTGTTTGAAGCCATGTTGGGAAAATTTACACAGTAAGGAAGATATGTTAACTACTCCAAAACATTTTCCCTAAAGCTAACTACATTTTCAGAGAGTTACTAAATGAGAAAAAATAAGCTAAAGAACCAGAAAGAAAGAATATGTTCACTTCAATATTTTCTGTATGCTACTGAACACTTCCCTGAATTTTTTTTTTCCTTCAAAATATGATGTTTACTATACTTGGAATATTTTTTTTCTTTATTTCTGGGATGGGAAAATAGAAGTTTCCTTTTCCTGTGAGAATAAGGACTTTTCTTTAGAATCTTTATTTAAAACAGCTGAAAGAATGACACAGATTGTAAAAATCAGTTTTCTGTTGCATACAAAACACCAAACAGATGAAATATCAAAGACAGTACTTTCATTAGTGGTGAGTGAGTAACTTCCAATGAATAATTTACTCAGCAAATTGAGCTGATTTTTCTGCTTGCACAATATAGACCAGTAGATCATGATTTTCTCATTACTTGAAATCATTTTCTGAGTTCTTGAATGTGATACTTGTAACTGAATATTGATTGTGAAGGGATCTCTTCAAGCCCTACACATAGGAGATTTTTTTTTTTATTTTTTTTTTTTATGAGATCGCTCACGGGGTAAAACTTATTCTCTGAATGGATAAGTACTTATGTATTTCTAGAGAAATTATGTATGTGGATTTCAGTCTTGTTTGTACACATTTTTATGGCAATAAAAGTTCTGTGAACTTTGTTTTAGAAAAATATCAATGGTTCACTGTATACTGCAGATAAGAGCAGAAAACCAGTAAGAACACCAAATGAAACTCCAAAACCTGAATTCTATTTCCTTTCTTTAAAGTTACTTTGATTTTATAAAATCAATACAGAAGAACACAAAAGTAAAAGCAGATAAATCACACCTAGTCTCACAACCCTCTACACTGTATTTCATAAACGGTATCCACATTATACAAATTCCTGACATGGTCTTTATATGGCTTTCTACAGATAATCCCTAATTAGATAATTATATTATAAGCTGATTTCAATTTTTCAAATAAAATTTCACATCTTGTAATGAAGTCAACTATTTATATATAATAGTTCTTCATAGAGATAGAGCTCAATAATATTAATCATGAAAACAAACCAACACTGAGCAATATAAGCATGGAGTGAATGCAGAACTGACAGAAGTTAAATTAGAGTAACATCTTTAGCACAGTTTTGTGGGATTAAATTACAATCAAAGTCCCAGATCTAGGCAATATGATATGCATGTTTCATCAATAATTTGTTACAAATTACAATGCTTGAAGCAGACTAGAAAGGAAGTAATGAATGATGAAAATTAATGATGAAAAAGAAACCATCAGAAAATAATATAAAGAATGCATCTTAAGTATAAGAACCCATGCCCTGGAAAGCAGTGATTTTTTGATTGAGACTAAGGCAAATCAATGTACGTAAAACTGCAGGAAAAAAAAAGATGCATTAAAAAAAGGGATACGCTTAGACTTAATCAGTGCATAAGAAATTTGTGACGCTAAACCAGGAACATTGTGTACATATTTCATATTAGTATTTTAAATCTAGATAACCTGAAAAATCTCACAAAAACAATTGAAAGATGTAAAAAATGTTTTAGAGTGAGAGAAAGGAAACATAAAGGGCTAACTCGTTCAGCTTATTAAGAAACACAGAGGTGGTTTTCCTTCATAAACGAACAAATACTGGCTGCATGCCAAAGAGGCATTAACCTAATTAAGGTAAAATTGTCTTCTTGGAAACCTAAGTCCTGCTAAGGCAGAGTTTCAATCACTTACAGAAAGTACAGCTACAGGGAGTCGCAATATCGGTGTGATAAGAAGCGAAATAGTTTCTACAAGACTCAATGCCAGTGGAACACTTCCAAATGCTCTTAGGGGAACAATTTTTAGGTTGGAATCTGACCACTGTCATGTTCTGACTTCACTAGAAGGGAGGAAGGAGTGCAGAGGTGATATCTTCGGGGGACACCAGCTTGGAATTTTCACGTCAGATAGGAGCCCACATGATTCCCCCAGGAACTGCTGATGTGTTGCTCTACAGTGCTGGCCACTAACTCCAGTTCTTTGAGTGAAATTCAAAGACACCAGGTGGCTTAAGGAGCAACACAACTGTGATTATCAGGCTCTATGTCTATAATAATAAAGTCTTCCAGGCTTAAGAAGATCAGAAGTGACAATAAAACGTAGAGAACACAAATGAAATGTTACCGAGAGCAACTGTTATCATCCAGTTGTGCGTGAAACACGTGGTCATAGACCAGTGATGATATTAGAGGTGTTAAACACTGGAATACAACATGAAAACATAATACAGATACACAGATCATGTTAAAACAGTGTTTTGGCTTATCTGACCAAGGGAGGGAAGCTTTATTTAAAATAATTTATTTGATCATTTTTAATTTGGTGCTATTTTACAATTTGCTAAGAGGAAACAGCCAAAGTGCACTAAAATCTAACATCACATGTCCAAAGTTTATAAAGACTTTCACAACAACTGACTTCAAATCAAATTTCCTCCTTGTGACACATCAGTATACGTTAAATATATATGTTATCTGAAAAAAAAACACAACTCAAGCACTTAGAAATGAAAGCAATAAAAATTCCAACAGTACTCTTGGAGAACTTTGAATGCTATAAAGCAATCTTCAGATGAATTAAATTATTCTAGTTTTATATGACAGACAATCTAATATTTGCATTGAAAGAGGCAATGATCAGAAATACAACTCCACAAAACCAGCATTTAAGGACTTACAGCTTCTGAGTGATAAGAAGAAACTGCATTTGCTGAATAAAGGAAGATTTGAACTTTAGTTTTGAATCTATATAAGGTGTAATGCTATAAAACTAAATAATAATTTAGGACAAAACTATTGGACAAAACAAAATAATAATTGAAGTAGGAATTTACACAATTCCTGCTTTAAGCAACTAGAGGCATGTACAAAGATGATCATCATTATCTGGTATATGGATGGAATAGTTGAGATAAAGTCCTGCAAAATTCATTATGTAAAGTCCATTGGAAGAGTTGAAAATGGAGCCAGGCTCAGGTGAATTATTTAACTGCAATTACTGTTACTATGAAGTTTTTTTGCAAAAACAGTGTAAATAAAGTCCAGTTCTCTATGTTACTGATGTTGTGCATTTATGTTAATGTAACAGTTTTCTCTATTGCCTTCCAGTTTCCCACAGACTTGGTAGGACAAAAAGGTGACGAGCTGAAAAGACATACACTATGGATAGATACTGAACTAAAGATGACAGGTTTCTTCCATATGGGAGCAGAAGTGAGCTTCTCCCCTACCGTCTCTCATTTCTCCTATCTCTGTCCTAGTAGAAAAAGTAGTCTTTCTACTCCTAGTAGAAAAAAATAGTGATTTTATTCAGCTGGGAATAAAACTGCAACTTATTCTGGAAATTCACTATGAGATTGTCTATGTTGGTAGTTAGAAAAAATACCATTTTTCTGCCATATAACAGTAAAAAGTGCCAGTCAAATCAAACTTAGCAACTAAAAAATGGTGCTTACACATCTGCAGGCTGAATGTGTTACCAAAGAATAGCAAAGTAAACCAACGTTATAGTGCAAGAAAATGTACTGGACAAGAATAAAATTGCCCCATTATTTGATAAAGTGGACAATAACTACTAATATTCTCATTAAGACTTATCTGTGATGTAACACTAGTTTTCCATCTCCTATGTCCTAGGAATAGGCTGGAAACAAGCAGAAACAAGTAACATAGTAAGCAACTAGCTTGACTGCTGGGTTCAGTTTATAAAGAATTACTTCCATGTTTTTGCTGTGTATTGTGAAGAATGACTTTATTTCTGCAGCTATATATAGACATTTAGCAAGCAGAAAAGATGTACTCTAAGGTAGGTATTTTAGTTACTGCTAACTGAAGAGAGCAAAGAATTTGGAAAGCAAATTGTCGTGTGAAATGGACGTTTCTAGAGGTTTTGAAATGTTGATAAAAATTTGTTGAGAAGCACAAAGAGGATTTTAGAAATACTGTTGAGAACAAGAACATGTTTTAAAAGTAGATTCAGAACCCTCAAAAGGGCTTTTAGTGTAAAGAATTATAGAACTTGACAAACACTTAACAAGAAAAGGAATACTGAATATGGTTACTTAATTTTCATACTATTAAGTCTTTGTAACTGTAAGTTAAATAATGTTTCACTAATGCCCTGATTATTAAAATCCTTTCTTGGAATTCACTTTTTTTTTTCCTTTTAATAATGCTTTCTATAAAGAAGCATCCTTCTAATGAGAGTGCTTCAGGTCACATCCTGTCAAGCGTTAGTGCTGAGTTGGCCACTAGACAAATGACAGATGCTCTCTATTAGCCCCTCTTCCTTCCCAAAGGGGAAGAGAAAGGGAATAAGGGAGAGAGACTTACGGACTGGAAAATAAAACTAAACTAGCTTTAATGAAAATACTAACAATACAATGAAATACATACAAATACATACAAAACCAAAATTGAATCCAACATCCTGATGACAATTACATCACTATCACCACTGGTGCTGTGGACTAAGCACGGGGGAAGTTCGGGAACACATAGATTGGGATCGAACAGACAGAGTCCTCCTCAGACACCGGCCATTAAAGAAGAAAGATCGACCCTCATGATCCGTCAGCTTTATACTGAACATGATGTACATGGAATGGAATACCTTGTTGGTCAGTTTAGGATCATCTGTCCTGTCTTCTCCTCCCTGCAGGTGTGACCTCTTACTTACTAAACCTCTAACGTGGTGCACAAGATTTAGCAGTGAGCTTGGTCTGTAGAGGAGTAAATATAAGCAAGTGTCTTTCTGCACACCAATCCTTGGTAGTAACTATAAACATCAAGAAGTAGACGCTGTCTGCACAAATATGCCGCTATCTTCAGAAAGTGCTGTTATTTAGAATAGACTTAGTTAAAAAGTAAAATCACTAAACAGAATTAGTTCTGTTCTAACTCAAGCCAGGACATATCATATTTTTTCCTCTTCCTGAGCTTCAGTTTCTGGTTTGTTCCCCCAGTACAAAATTTATCATCACATGATAAACTGCAAGCAAGATAGCAAAAGCAGCTAATCCATTGTAGCACAGAAATATCATACCATGGCACTGTCCATAAGATATTATGAATTTCTCAAATTAACTCTTTACACATTACACTGGATTTCAATTATTCAAACACATGACAAATTGCAGAAAGCACTACATTCCTAAGACACTAAATGGAAGAGTGATAACAGTGTTGCTGGTATTGTTTTTATCTGTATACGGACCAACAATATTAAAAATTGAGCGAGGCAATACTTTCTTGATGCTGGTGAAACTGAAGTGCAAGATCAAATTTACCTAAGAAATGAGTGCAGCCACTGCTCACAGTCTAAACTAGAATGATTATTGGAAGTCTGACTTAATTTTTGTTCAGTAGGTTGCTTTACTTAGATCATGGTATAAACATGCTTATTTACTCTATAAAATAATCATAATAGATCATTATCAACCTTTAAGACAGGTGGAACATTATCAGCTGTTTAAGTTTGACACACTATGGAGACTGAGATCCTTCTCACTCACTTGTTTGAATCAACTGAAAAATAACTTTTGAGGGAACATGCCCATTCCTCGGACAACACTGTCATAAAATACAAAATGTAAATTTGGTTAAAAGTGCTGAATGAAAAGTCCATTGACAAAAATAGTCATAGAGCCTTCATTCATTAGAAAGACTAGAAACTACATGAGAAAGATACGCTTTAGCTCATCCTGTAATTGACTCTTTTGTTTTGTTTTTTAATACCTTGGCTTTATTTAAGTAAGCAGTATAGTCCAGAAGTTTTTAGGGTTTGGATGGTTCAACAAAAACTACATTCAGGTCAGGAAAGCAAGGAGGAAAATGGCTACTAGATCTTCGGGTATGTATTCTGGATCCTTTTAGCTTGGGAATCAGAAGCCATTAAAGTCCATAGGCCTGCCTTTGAAACTTGGAACGGAATCAGAGAACGTTTTCCTTTTATCCTGAAATATCTATTCCTACTACAAAATTCAAAGGATGGAGGACAAAGAGAAGACGAGGCTGGCACCTCTGAGAGCAGTCTTTCCTCCTTTTCCTTTCTCACCAGAAAACAGAGGTTTGGCCGTCGCTAGGCTAGTCTCAAAAAACTTGGTCATGACTAACAGTATATGAGAGGTTACTTGCTTGAGAATATCTTTCATGTAAACCTCCTGTAAATGGAAACTATTGCACAGTTTTTAAGAAATGGGGGAGGGGGTGGGGGGTTAGTCAATGTGTATGTATAAAGGTACAGATGTTTATACCTTTCCTCAGTTTCATGGGCAGTATTCTGTGTGTGTCCGTTTGAAAAGTACTTGGTTTCACCCTGCCAGATCCAGCTGAAGTTTTTCTCGTCTCAAACTGCAAAGCGTACAGCGAGCTTAAAATAAAGAATTAGGAATAAAATACGTTTTATAAGTTACGTTTCTAAAACGCAGCTTAAGTTTTCCTTTTTTTTGGACATTTTCTCTGTCGTACAAGCAATGGTCTTCCATTAGTTTTTGTACATTTGTCATAAACTACTGGACTAAAATAAAATTTTTGTACATTGTTATTTCTAGTCTGTTACTGTCAGAATAAGGCTGCTGTTACAACACAAGCATTAAAGCAGCCAAAAATTCAATTATAATTATGAATATGAGTAATGAGAAAGCAACAAAAAGAGAACAACAATGGTGCGGATGGGAATGAACAGTTCACTCAAAACCAATCTTGAAGACAAAAGGCAAACATATAAGAGAAGTACACACAGTTCAAGACCAGCAGACACTGGCCTGGACATCAAGAAGATAATGCCAAGGCTACAAAAATCACTTAATCACAACTCTTTTAATGTACTGCTCAGTACTGAAAGCAGTAACGGAAAGATGAAGAGGATCATGACTTTAGGAAATTTGTAATATTGTTCTGTGAAGGTCAAATTTTTAAAAACTGTTATTGAAAAGACAGTATTCAAATTTTGCTAACACTTATTTTAATATATAGGAATATAAATATTGCAAAAAATGTTCAGTGCTTACTTGATAAGAAAAATTCTGATTATAGAAATTAATACACCATTCACAATTCTTGCAGTAAGATTTTTTCCATAATTTTCATTCAGCTCGATTACTTATGGTATGTTGTAAATTTAAACTACTCTGCCTTTCTTTAGAGATAATGGAGTCTGGGTTGCAAAGTTTCTAATAAGACTTCAAGCACAAAAGCAGAGGACATCCATTGTTTTTCAGCTCTATTGCATTGTTTCTTAAAACACATTACTTTGTGAAAAATGTACGTTTTACTGGATGCTATTTCTCATTGTGTCACTGCTCTTAAACCAGAGGTTCTCAACCATTTTTCTAGTTAGATCAATTCTATGTTCAAAGCTTGTGGGATGCAGCCCCTCTCTATCAAATGGTGTCACTGGATGCCGTGACAGTAAGTTATGGCACCTTCCTTAAGAAAGAGATCTGAGAACTATGTTTACACCAAGGTCAGGACATCAGACATGACAGTGAATGGGAACATTTTTCATACACAGAGGTAATATGGAATAGCACGATAACTATCCAGAATATTGTTCTGTGGCAAGAGAAGGTTAATCGTTTCCTTCTCATTTCTGCTATCACTTCTTGTTATTCACTGGTTTGTCACAGAGACTGAGAAGTTTCTAAAGTAAAGAGGATGTAAATATACATTTGTTGCAAAATATCTGGACAATTTTTTTTTTTCATTGCCACATTTGGTCAGGCTTAAAACATTTCAGAGGAATATTTAGCTGAACTTTCATACAAAGATCCCATAATCCTCAAAAAAACAAAGTTTTCCTTAACACCTAGATAAAATTGTGTTTCAGTTCTAGATCACTGTCATCTTATCCCTTATACAAACAAAATTTTATTATCTTTCTTACAGGAACCTTTTATTTACCTGATTTGTATTTCTTTTTGCAAGCCTTTCATCTTCTCTTATCTAAAGTAAGATATTCTTTCATGTCTTTCTTGTAAGACATAATTTTGACCTCTAATCTTTCATTGTGAACACAGGAAGTTCTACATAAATGCTAAGTACTCCTACTCATCAGACAAATCAAAGTATTTTTTACTTATACTGAATATTTAATAACTGGACATAGTTTTATGTCAAAGGAATGTCATGCTATTTGGTGAAATTTTGGCTTTACTGAAATAAGTTAAAATATACATCACATGCAATTAAACTCCCATTTTGCCCCTTGAATACAGAAGGTCCTTTTCCAATCGTATTTTCCTTTCATTGTTTTATATAGATTTACTTACTAAAAATACGTCACAATTTTCAACTGTCATAGTTGATTTCATAATTTGATGACTCATTTAAAAAAAAAAAAGAAAAAGCATAATATCATCCCACAGATTCTTAATTACGGCTGTGCTATTATTTTTTTGAAGAAAGAAAGATTAAAAAAGTGTCTTGAAATTATATTTTGCTAAATATATTTTTTTATTCTCATTTTGAAAGTAGAACTTGGGCTGACTGGCTTCAATTAAGCCTCTGCAGGAATCAGAGACAGAATAATACCGAAAATACTACTTTCTTTTTGTCCAAGATCACATAAACTCTATATGCAGGCAGAATGCCTGTGCTCATGCAGAGCATCTTGCAGAACCAGGGACTAAATTAATGACTGAAAGTCAGAGTTCAAAACAATGAACAATTCTTTCTATTGTACTTTCAATGTTATAAATAGCAGGCAAAAAACACTTAAAAAATGAAAATGATTTTTTAAACAATGTAGTGTTTTGAAATACAATAGATCAGAGTAAAAAGTTAGCTCTGGAAAGAGCTGCAGGAAGATAGGAGCTCACTGAGCTTTCCATGTTACTATCAAAAAGAAAATCTCAGAATCCTGTTGAGGGAAAGGTGAATGTAGAGGGAATGTTTCCTGTGAACATAGATCCACAAGGAACTCCAGACTTCACACAAGCTTTGATAAAATATTCTTTTATACACCACTCTGCAAATAAAGCCATCTACTAACACACTTAGAAACAAGTTGCTGTTCTTAGCAGGTTAAAACTTCTTCACTATCTCATGGATTTTTACCAGATCTACCATCATTTCTTTTATACAGCATATCAAGAATAAATCCTAACCTAACATTATTATTAACATTGGTGACTATCAGGTAGAGACAGGTCTGAGCTGTAAATTTCAAGGGTAAATATGAATTTCCTTTTTCTATCATCTGTTGTTTAGAGCTAATTGAAGCAGCATTGCCTAAAGGTTACATGCAAGAGCAGAATTTTTGCCATTTACTGTGTGCTAACATTACTATTTCTTTTGAATTTCACTGCCATGATCTCTGTTCTGTTATTCCACTAGATTCTAACTATTTGCTTTTCAGATCCCCGTGCAGTTTCTTCTCTCACATTTATATTACCTTCCAGACCTTAAGAAGCTTTTCTCCCAAGTTTTTCTAAAAGTGTATCCACATGGAAGGCTGCACAAAATCTTAGATGGTCAGCTTACTAGCAATTGTTTTTCTTTTCTTATTCCTGATAAAACCCTTATAAAATTGTCCATCAACCAAGTCATATATTCACTCATGCCCTAATTATTCTAAAACTAATGCATTTCCCAGTCCTAAGGCCTGTATGGGCAAGTAGTGGTGCAAGTACTTATAAACAGCAACAGAATATACATATTCTTCATGAGCACTGGTAGAAAAGCAGCAACAAAGAAACACATTTTAGAGGAGATACAGTATGTTCTACTCTTTTTCCTTGAAATTATATATATATTTATACTGAAAATGTGATGCAAAAAGAATAAATAAATATTTCTGTGAATAGCAGAATGTGTTTTTCTTGCTACTCTATATGCGAAACCATACCATTCCTCCCAAATCTCCTTATTCAGACAGTAGCTTGTTCTGCAATCCATTAGTGTACTGACAGTGTTCATGCTACTGGAGCTAAAATGATGTCAGCATTTCTTTCATAAACCATTGTCTTTATGGTGTTATAACTTTTCTCTAAATAAACGCAAACTAAAACCCCCAAAACCAACCAAACAAGCAACTAGCTACACAGAGTTCAAGAATTTAGTCTGGAAGTGCTAATTTCTTCCTAGAACATTTTAAAGAAATTAATTCATTATTTTTAAAGAGATTTATCCTGGCAACATTTCTTAATAGTCTTTTATTTATAGTATCTTCTCATTTTTGTTTTGATAAAGCATATTTCAACTGTACCTCAGTTTCATTTTTTTCTAATCAGGTTTCTATTAACAGGCATGCTTCTATTGACAAGATTTTCTACTGACAAAATTTTCCCATTAGGGAAATTCAGTGAGAAACTGAATTTTCACAGGTTTCTACTTGGTCTCCCTAGAGCTAATTATCCAATGTTGTTCCCATACAGTACAGAAAAAAAAAAAAAAAGAAGATTGTTTTCCTACAGTTGTACTGTCATCACTTGAAAATGTTCCTTTTGTGAGTAGGATACAGATTTACCACAGTCTTCCATAGAAATATTTTCCTCATGCTTTTTTTCCAAGACAAGTACTGCAAATTAGTCCCCCACATAACATTATTTTAATTAATTCAAGAGTTGTTACAGTTGGTTAGCATCATTCTTCCATGTCAGTCACTATACCAGCAAATGTTTTCCTTCCATATTTTTTTCTTCCTTGCACTGTTTAAAAGCTCCAAACACCACAAGTAAATGTCCTGAATCTGCTAAGCAAGAAGTCATGTATCATATATCCTCTAAGAAAAGTGAATTTAATTCATATCAGAGGTACTGGATAGAAAATTAAGGATAACTACAAAGGGTAATGCTACAAGTAAACACACCACTGTGCTAATAATTCATGATACTTTACCAAAGTACCTACTGAAAATATTTACAACAGTCATGACAGCAAGCACACCGAAAGACCTCAAACAGACCCACTTTGTATACTTGCTGAAAAAAGAATATATATTTCCTGCAAGTGAATAAACACGGAATAGTTAGATTCTGCTTTGAATTTTGCTAGTAGTAAGTTTATTCGTACAGATAATGGCCCTAGTAATTTAGAGCTATTTGCAATGGAGTTGGAGGACATGGGCTGCTATATACTTAATGCACTCATTGATTCTCATAAAAAAAAAAGAAAGACATTTTGTGTCGGACAAACACCAAATCAATTATCAGTTGTGCTTTGGCAGCTGTAACCAGATTATAAGATTAGAAAGCTAATTTGCAGCTTGATTTGTTGTCTGACAACCTTGTTTGTGAGTTTAATATCTTGGTCATTTTGAAATGCATTGGACTGAAACAGGCTGCAACTTCATATACAAGCTGCTGGCACAGATACATTTTTCCTCAGCAAAAACGATTTCAACCCATTTAGTTATTTTATTTTTAGGTCTACAGCTTCAAAACACTAATTTGCAAATGTAATTTGGCCGAATGCACACTACAGTTGTAAACAGTCTTGTTCTGCCCTTGACTGGTACTCATTCAGATAAGTATTTCAGATATTTTGGGGCTTTTAGTTTCTGCTTAGCAGTTGTCGGTATTTTTCCAAAACTAGTTCACAAACCTCGCAGCACTTCTGAAACTTATTTCTCACATTGCAAAGCCTCAAAACCTACCTTGGACCCAACCACTGCCACTGGTGTTATATTGCTTTCTGTGTGCCCTAGCAGGCTGCATCTACTTGGCTTTGAAGGGAAGGCTCAGCTGCTCTGCTTCAGGATTATTTCTGCTTTATTACAAATAGGGACAGAAGGAGTGGAATCTTTCAAAACTATTTGACTCAGACCACCACAGTTATCATTCAATCGCTAACACTCCTCACACTATAGTTAGTGCTCCTTTCTTTTCTTCCTTTCTTTTTTTTTTTTTTTCTCTACTTTCTGTATCCCTTGGGGAAACTAACGAATAATATGTATTCATACAGAATATAGCTGTCATTAATGATAGTTTTTAGACTTAAAATATGAAAGCTAGAAGTCTGTAAAGGACAAGTAACTCAAAAGAGGAGTGAACAAGAAGACAATTGTCAGAAGATGATTATTAAAACACATCTAATGATTCTGAGTATTCTCATAAACCAACTATTTAGTTTTAATGCTCACTATGCCACAAAGGCTGATCAGTTCAGTACTTTGTTCTATCCCATCTGTTTAACATTATGAATATAAGCAGGATTCTATCGCTGCACACTTGAAAAATTATTAATTATATCGAGTTTATTACTAACAACCAAACCACCGCTCCCTGAATAAGCATTTCTGGATCCATTTTTGTTATGGACACTACTTCACAGCTGCAAATAAAAAAATACTGTGCATAGACATAAGGAGCAAGAAGAATACCCTCAGAGATTCACAGAATCCCAGAATCATTAAGGTTGGAAAAGATCTCTCAGATCATCAAGTTCAACTGTCTACCTAATGTTATCATGATCACTAAACCACGTCCTGGAGTGCCGCATCTACACGTTTTTTTCATATCTCCAGGAATGATGACTCCACTAGTTCCCTGGGGCAGCCTGTCCCAATGCCTCACCACTCTTTCAATGGCTTATGTTCAGCGCTTTATCAGCCAGCACCCCCAAGTCCTTCTCTGTAAGGCTGCTCTCAATCCACTCATCACCCAGTCTGTATTTGTGCTTTCTAATGGTTTTTGCACTGTCCGCAACCTCATCACTGCCAAACTGCATAACAAGTAGCCAGCAATAATCAGAGGGCCATCAGATCGAGGTGTTTCCTGATAACTCCTCTTACCCAGGCCCCAAGGAGGCAGCAGGTTCCAGGGAAGACACAAATGTCTCTGGGAGCTTGCTTACTCAGAAAATTACAAGACACAATGGAAAATCTAAGGAATACCACGTTAACACAAACTGGTGATTCTTCTGCTTCAGATGCAAATTCTGTCTCCCCACTGAAACCACATCACACTAGGCAAAGTAATAAAACTCTCCTTATGAGCGTTACCTGAATGTCGTACAGCTGATACTCTTTCATGTTCTCAGGACTGCTCGTCAGGTGCCGGGAGGATCTGCTGCCCTCCGCGGCCGAGGGCCCGGCCGGCATCGGAGCGGGAGGCTCGGGTCTCGGCGGGTTTTCCCGCGGCAAGGCGAGGCCGGGGCAGCGAGAGACCCGCCGGGAG